>APFE030264141.1:11585-34858 GCA_000404065.3 Pinus taeda
TTTACATTATTATATTCATTTCCAATTTCAAAACTACCAAACAAATAAATAAATTCATAAACAATGTTACCTGCAAATATTTCCATTTAAATACACATATTCTTAAACTAAATCATTGGCATTAATAAACATCGTCATGTGTTAAAGTAATGAAATAGATTTGTTAAAATACAATAATATGTTTAATTTTGAAATAAATTTTTAAATCTTTAAATATGATATCATTATTTTTTCAATAAATATAAATTTCAATACTAAACGATTATAAATATAAATTACTTTGATTGATAAAAAATTATCACTCAATAAAAAAATAGTAAAAATTATCCCTTAACAATAAATTAATTATTTATCAAAACTTTACTGTTAAATGATATAATTCCACACCAACAAACACTGTTTAATATAATTTAGGATTAAACAGTAAATGCAAATACAATCGTACTAGTGTTATCAAGAGGAAAACAATTTATTAAATATACCTGTTAAGCAGGCCCACGCGTAAACGATACTTAACCATTTAGAATGCCTAGAAGTCACTAATGCCTAATCAACACGTCTGACTGAATAATATTATCCGATTTGATGAGTTCACGGTAAATAGATTTATTATGCGCTACGGCTAATTTAAAAACATTGAGACTGGTAATATAACGCATTATTTCTCTGCTTTTTAAATATTTTTTATATTAGATTTAATGGTGATAGATAATGAGGGTTATGTAATGATGAAATTATTTTTGCTTTTTAAATATTTTTTATATTAGATTTTATGGTGATAGATAACGAGGGTTATGTAATGAAGAAATTATTTTTGTGTTATTTGGAAAATATTTTGGAAGAAAAAGTAGAGTTTAGAGAACTGCTTGTTAGTTTAGAGAAAGTTATGTTGGTTATGTCTATACGATGAACTTTCTCCAAAAAAAATCAAAATCATTAGGGAAAAATAAAATAAAATAAATTAACATAATAGGAAAGAAAAATTAATTGTTATGCTAATTAGTTAGCTCCAAACAAATACTAAGTGAGGTGGAATAAATCACTGTGGGAGAGAAAAACTAGCTTTAGAGGAAAAAAACATATTTATCAGAGAAACTAAAACAAAAGATCCTAGGTAAAGGTTGACAGACCTGCAGGAAGGTGCTACAAATCTACGGGAAGGAAAATCTATAAAATAAACCACTGAAGAATCAATGAGGTTGTGGATTCAGATCACAAGAAATTGTAAACTGGGAAAGCACTGTAAAATACAGTTCACGGTTAAGAGGAACATGCTTAGTTCCCAGTAATGCTACAAATCTACGGGAAGGAAAATCTATAAAATAAACCACCGAAGAATCAATGAGGTTGTGGATTCAGATCACAAGAAATTGTAAACTGGGAAAGCACTGTAAAATACAGTTCACGGTTAAGAGGAACATGCTTAGTTCCCAGTAATTTTCCAACCAGAATTCTGGTTAGGATTATGCTTTCTACGTTAAACTGCATGTTAAATTTGACGGTCTATTTGCAGTAGTGAAAGGATAAATTATATAGTTTCTCGTAAAATAATGATTTATGTAGTATGTGTTGTGTATGGTTATGTAAGGATGAAATGGAATCGTATAAGTAGATAGATCGTCATTTTAAAAATATTATGAAACCTTTAACTGAGCACATGCAAGATCAAGAGTATGGTGTAAGCATTATATAAGTAAGTACTGAAATATTGAAGAAATGTTCACAAATTAGTTTTCAGTGACAAAGAGATGTAGCTTGGTAGACAAAATTCACATTGTTCATGATAATCTAGGATTAAGCGTCAGTAAGTTCATTTTTTGGTTAGAAAGAGACTACGTTTACACCATCCTAAGACAATGAAGGAATAAATGCAGGAATTAAAACTTGGAGAGTGTCCCAGTACCGCCATATATACCAAAGGAGAAGGTAATACCTTACGAGAGATAGATTTTTAATGGTTGGGTCGGTATTAGATGAAGATGCAAAATTGACCAAGTTTTAAATAAATTAAATTAAATTAAAACCATAGAATGAAATGAAAAACTGGTTGTTACTACCGTAACGATAGAGTTGAATATAAGCAGTAAGCATCTTTAACATATGCAAATCAACGTAGGTATATTTTCATCCAACAAGACACATTAAATAAACATTTTAGGGTTAAAAACATAGGAAAATTTAATAAACATGATGCATCCATATTTTCTTTAAGAACCATATAATGTTGGTAGTACTGGCAGTTCAAAAGACACATATTAAGGAGTCGTGTTTGGATGCAAACATTCAACTACATACAAAATAATGGTGCATATTAAAAATGGAGCTGAAATCAGATAAAAGTAGGTTTTTAATTTAGTTTTATATAATAAAGAAAAGTATCCAATGGTTATATTTTTAAACGAATTTTGATTAAGGAAATAAATCTTAGAAGAATCATCCTAGCACTGTAATAAAAAAAAATGTGTAGTGCATGAAATCCAGTGAAGAAATGTTGAAAATTATTATTCTTAAAAAGGAAAAAACAGGAATTCCACAAATCATGTAACTCAAACGCAATCCCAAAGATATCAATAAATACAATACCAATGAGAATCCTCGGGCATACTAAAATACATCACTAACGATGCATATAGCCTCTATACCATATTGGTCATACAAATGTTAAAATTTATTAGAGGAATTTTTAGGTCTAAAATGGGCCTCCTAAGAAAAATATACAACACAAATAAAATTTATAAGAACTAATAGGATTCAAGATGATTATGTCTTTTTTTTGCTTGAGCAAGAGTAGTGCCTTCTATTTCATTAAAACAAGCGTAATTTACAAAATTTACACCAAGCCACCAAAGTGTGTGGTATTGGGCTTGCAAGGATCGAACTCGACAGAAACTAAGACTTTATACCCCCCAAAAAATACACTCCCAACCATTTGGGAACATCAAAAAATAAACACTAGGATTCACAGGTTCTGTGGACCCTCCCCTCAAAAACCGCGTCATCAAAACCTAATCCTACCTTGAAATCTCCACCATCCAAACTTCTTATCAGATCCAACCCATGACATTCATTTCGCATCAGGAAGAAACCCGAAGGATAACCCCCAAACCTATCCAAGCCTTTCGTTTGATTCCGACTCTTGATCTGCTTAATCCCATCGGATGGTGGAACTGTACCATCGCACGATTGAAGTGATCACTCTTTAGCGTGCGATGAGGGTGGTTTTCCGACACAGCCCTCATCCACGCATCAAGATTTGTATGGAATTGCTGCTTGAAAATCAAAACTGCCTTCTGTATATAAGCGGTATGATCGCATCTAAACCACTTTGGAAGCGGTTTTGTGTCCCGCCACTGAAACTTGTGAAAAGTTTCCCACCATCTTTTGTTATTTTCCACCTCCCTATAGAATGTGATAACCCTGCACCTGACTCTGGGGCTGTGCAGGGAAGAGATTCCCACAGTAGCTGAGGCCGACTCTGACCAATCTTCCACCATAGGCTTGTTAGACTAGGAAAGTGAAACGTGCCAAAAACCGATCATTGTGAATTAGTGTTCTGAGTTTTGTTCTTATACACTTCTTTGTCCTCTTCCTCTTGGTTATCGCAACGTTCTTTTAGGTTGCTCAGCGGCATTGCAAGTCAATCCATCAAAACTCTGCTATCCTTACATCTGACACCTTGGTTGTCCAGGATATCAGCCAACTTGTTGGCATTTCGACGCACATGGATGAATCTAAGAGTGTGTAGTCCCTGAAGATGTCCCTGAATTTTCTGGAGAACCTGTATTAGCCTCCACTGTTTTGAAACTTTCTTCGGCCCTATTCCATGATTGATTCTTTTGGCTGCATTGATGACTAACACTGAATCAGCTTTTATTATTACATTTTGGCTATTGTTTTTTTGCAGAAATTCCAAGCCTTGTTCCAATGCCATTAATTCCACCATGTTGTTGGTGGATTTTCCTAGATGACCATAGAAGAGGGAGATGATGCTTCTGTTTTCATCCTTAAGAACCCCTCCAAAGCCTGTAATGCCCGGTTTGCCCTTTGAAGCCCCATTGATGTTATACTTTAAAAAGCCTTCTGAGGGAGGATTCCAAAAATCCTTAACCAGTTCTCTCATGTTTATTTTCCTGTCTATACCTTGTGGACTCAGCACCTGCATGCTCAACTCCCTGAGAATTGAAAACTCTGCTTCTGAGGGAGGATTTTTAGGGAGATCCCTAACTGTAGTGCTGACTGTCTCCTTAAGCTGTTTTGAGATTTGCTCCAACATGCGAAGAGAGGAAGTCTTCTCTTCTTTGAATATTCTTCTGTTTCGCTCTTTCCACACATTTCATATGATGAAACTTGGTAACAGAGCCTAGGCAGAGCTAAGAACTTCATAATCCGAGAAATTATTCCTCCAATTGGTTACGGTATTTGTGATGCTGCCTTTGTCTCTATCCGACTGTTTGAAGATGGTGGAAAAGAATCCCATAACGTGGAGGTGAAAATGCAGCTATTGAGAAGATGTTCCAAGGTCTCCTATTGGAATTCACAGAGCTGGAATATGGAGGGTCACAGTATACCTCTCTTCCAGATATTATCCCATGTTAAGATTTTCCTATGGTGAACCAACCACATAAAGAGTTTGGTCTTCATCTAGCCCTTGTGCATCCATAGCTTCTACCAAGTTCTGTTTGTAGCTTGGGATTCCATCCCAAGAAGAATCCATTTCGCTTCCTTAATGTTAAAGTTGCCTTCTTTGTTAATGCCCCATCTTAGTTGATCCTACCCTTTAGTAACTAGAATCATCCTCTGATCCAACAACCTCTTAAGGGTCTCTGCTTTACTGTTCAGGGTCCTATTATCTCTAACCTCTGTTTCCTTCCATGTTCTCCATTTTTCTGTATTGTGAGAATGCTCTGAGAAGTTCTTAACTTTCCATAATCTTTGGTTATATATCTCCTGCTTGAGGCTCGTAAGTTCTTCTATCAAAAGAGTTGGTTCTTGTTGCCATTTGTACTCCGAGAATAGTACCAAATCTCCATCTCTAATTTCCCAGAAATAGTTTTTTTTGACAACCTTTCTGTTCTCCCAGGCCTTGTTCCATATGGGAGAGCGCTTTATGTTTCCAAACATTCTTATGATATCAAGGCAGTGGCATATTTTTCTTTCCAGATGCTTGCCCGTTGAGCCTTAGGATCCTTAACCCACCTCCACCAAAGTTAGGCCCCTAGAACCGTACTTAGAATCTCTATATCATCCAATCCAAGGCCACCTTGGTTCTTGGGTTTACAAATCTTATCCATGATATTAAAGCCCATTTTTTCCTTGTTTCCTCTTTGCCCCAGAGAAAATCTCTTTGGATGTTTCTAAATTGCCGTGAAACCCCTTTTGGAGCTGGGAAAGCTTATAACATGAAGATAGGGATAGCTTGTAGCACTGCCTTTCTGAGAACCAGTGTACCCACCAGATTTAGAGACCTGTATGCCCATTTTCTGACCTTATCTTGCATCTTAACAATTAGTGGTTTGCATATGCTTTTGAGCATAGGATTAGCCACTAGAGAAACTCCCAAATACTTAGAGTGGAGAGAATCTCTTTGAAATCCAAGGATTCTAGACACATTTCTCTGGATGGATATATGTGTATTAAAGAAAAATATTTTTTATTTGGAAAGATTAACTTCCATACCTGAAGCCGAAGCAAAGTATTTCAAAATTTGTTTGTATCCTAGCGCTTCCTTGACCGTGGCAATTCCTTGTAGCATGGTATCATCTACAAATTGTTGATGAGTCAGTGCTTGTTCATTCTCTAAAAGTTGTAGTCCTTGAATTTTTCCGGTAGCTCTAGCATGTTTGATGGACCACCCTAGCCCTTCCATCATGAGGAAGAAGAGAAAAGGAGAAAGTGGATCTCCCTGTCTGAGTCCTCGAGAAGGAAAAAAAAGTTCAGAGGGAGAGCCATTAATTAAAATTGAAAAGATGGAGGAAGTCACCAGGGCCATGACCCATCTAATCCAACCATCACCAAAACCAAACGCAACAAGTACTTTCTTTATATATGTTCAACTTACTTTATCATATGCTTTGGCAAAGTCCAATTTCATTATCATACTCGATTTCCTTTCATTGATTAACGAGTGTACCACCTCATGAGCTTGTATGATGTTGTCTAGAATTTGTCTACCCTCCACATAACCTGATTGTTCCCTGGAAACCAATGAAAGCATTAAAGGTTTGAGTATGTTGGCCACAACTTTGGAAATTATCTTATAAACAACATTGCATAAAGTGATGGGTCTATACCTCTTCTGGAGTTTGGGCATTATCCTGCTTCGGAATAAGAGAGATAAAGGAGGTATTGAGAGCTCTCAAAATGGTTCTGTTCAACCTGGAGTCTTCCACAACCCTAATAATATCCTCTTTGACAATATTCCAACAAGCATTGAAGAAATCTACATTTAAACCATCCCGACCTGGAGCCTTACCATTTTTCAGTTAACCAGTCTATTGAGATTACAATTATCCTCTCTGGATACCAACTTGGGGATGTGGTTTATGAGGTCCTTGATGAAAGGAACCCTGTCTAAATTGTTTTCCTGAGAAATACCTTGGAAGTGCTTAATTAACCCTGCTTCTATCTTCTCATGAGATTGATGTATCTGTCCATCCACATTCATGATCGAAGAGATTCTGTTGTAAGACCTGTTTGCTATAGTAGATTTATTGAAAAAATTAGTATTTCTCTCTCCTTCTTTTAGCCATTGAACTCTTGATTTTTGTTTCCAAAAAAATTTCCTCTTGATTGCACAGATTTTCCCACTCTTGGTGACGTTTCTTTACTTGGTCATTTTTGTCCCTGTCACAACATTCCTTGATCAAATCTTGGTTGAGATCCATTATTTTATTTTCCACCGCTTTCTTTCCTGCAAAAATATTACCAAATTCATTCTTATTCCAGGCTTTAAGCTTCAGCTTGATGTACTTTAATATTTTGCGAAGCAAGAACATTGTTGATCCTTGGGTTTGCATATCCTCAGCCCACCATTCTTCAATGTTGCTGATGAATTCTGGGTGAGAAAGCCACATATTTTCAAATCTAAAAGGTCTATTTCTTGGGGTGCCTATGCCCTTGATTTCCATTTGTACCGGCCAGTGATCTAAACCTTCGAAGGTAAGAATTCCTACTATTATTTCCTTGTCTATAAGCATGAGATCCTCAGAGATCATAAATCTATCTAACTTGGAGGTTACCTGTGAGTCCCCTCCTCTTTTATTGTTCAATGTACAAAGGCCATTGTTTGTATGAATATCAACAAGGTCCATGCTTTCTAAAAGGATTTGGAAGGCTAAGGAATCTTTATTTAGAGCTCTTATACCTCCTTTTTTCTCCGAGAGAGATCTGATCATATTGAAGTCTCCTCCTAGGACCCAAGGTAGTTTTTCATGTCTAACTTGTAGATCCATCAAGGAGTCTATGAACTTGATTTTTTCATCTAACCTTTGAGGACCATAAACATTCATGACTAGGTAAGTGTCCCTGTCTCCTACTAGCTGTATAACAACTAACAAATAATTCCTTTATGCCTCCGCATCAATTATACTAATTTTTTGGGGATTCGAGAGTGTGAGGATACCCCCTGCTGTATTTTTTGCTTAAACTTCTAGAAACTCAAATGTACTGAGCCATTTACTATGGATTTGCCTTAATTTTTGAATGGAGCATTTTGTCTCTTGGACAAAAATTATATTCGGAGTAGCTTGTTTCATTCTATTATTCATCATTCTCTGTTTTCTCTTGCTACCATGACCTCTAATGTTGCAAGTTGTGAACTTCATAATTAAAGATTGGTGAAGGAGTAACTGGTTAGGTCTTTCATCTTACCTGATTTCACCATAAGCTTTCCACATTCCATTAGTAGCTCATTTTGTTTTTTCCTACCTCTTTTTTTCCCTAGATTTCTCGGTGCTAACCTTGAAGTCATTTTTGCTTCTTTCATCTTGTCATTGCTCTGTTTTTCAATGCTATTTACTCCCTCTAAACCCTTTGTCTGGGTTTTCCATAAGAATAGTTGTTGTATCTGATTGAGCTCTTCTTGTGGTAGTGATTCTACCCCACCAGTTGTTCCCTGAGCCAAGAACCCTTCTAGATCTAGGTTTTCTTTGTCCAAAATCTCCTTAAGCTCATTGTCCTCCATATCCAGATCACACTAGGTCATTTCCTGGTCCATTTCCAACTCTAATTCATTCAACATAATCCCCTTCTGTTTTTTCATTTTCCTGTGTCTGACCTATTTCTTTATCCTTTTCCTTCTTCTCCTAATCTTCATTCATAGCTTGATCTTCTACTATTATTTCTTCCTCCTCTTGAAGAACTTGGAACTAGTTTTGGCTACCCTTTTTTCCTTCAGCCTGATATTGCTTTGTCCCTTTTTTTCCACTTTTCCCTTTATGAACTACTTTGTGGAAGCTATCTATGTCTTTCATAGCGTTCATTTTGCTTTTTTTCTCTTCTTGAATGAGGGGTCAGTCTCTTAGAAGGTGCCCATGTTCATGGCATCTAAATGGAATATGTTCATAGTCAACTTTTTGCACCCATTCCTCATTAAAAACCTCCAAGATGACTTCAACCAGAAGAGCTCCGGATAGGTCCATTTCCATACAGATCCTAGCAAAAAAAGTGTATTTTCCCCTCCTTGTAGCTTGCAAGGCTTTCATAAACCATCCTAATTTATTGCCTATGGCTACAAGGGGTTCAGTTTGCCAATAGTCAAGAGGTAGAGAATAGAGTCTTACCCAAACCGGAATCGAAGTAAAAGTTTCCCACTCTGGAACAAAGTTTATTGTCCATGGTCTCATATAGAGCCCTACTGCTGCATAGAAGTAGGGCCTGCCTTGAAACGCACTGTCCTTATCTTCAATGTTAGTGAACACCACAGTAAAGAAACCTTTGGACCCTAGATGTAGATCAATGGTACCTTTGGGCTTCCAGTGGTATCTTATCCATGTTTTTAAAGCTTTTTCAATGGGCCATAGCCCCATGAATTTGCATATGATTGCGTAAGTCTGCATGTGATCTCTGTGCTCCTATAGCGTTGGATTATTTAAAACTACTCTAGGAGTAATTTCAGCTCTGGGTTTTCACTGACTCTTCTAATTTTTGTCTTTTGTTCCCTATATTTTGTCATTTTCTTCCTTGTCTTTTGTACCATCATTCTTCTTCCCTTTGGTGCTTTCTGATTCCTTCTCGTTGTTATTTCTACCTTCCTTCGCATCACCTTTTCCTTTCTCCGGAGGCATCTTATTCCTGTTGGCCACTGCTTCCTTGTAGGAGGGAGTGCAACTCCCTCCTCTACGCCGCTCCATGGAGAGAAACTCACTGCAGAAGTCGTTAACCTTGGTCACCTCTGTTCGTCCCACCAGCTTTTAGGTCTGTTGATGCAACTTCATCTAAACCTCTTCTGCAACCATTTCACTATTTCTTAGTTCTATTATTTCATTCTCCATTTGTTTCTTGTTTTCAATCATATATCCTCAATTCAAGATGACTATGTCAACCATGGGGGATGATTCAACATTTTTGGAGTAAAAAAGTAAAAAGATTAAAAAATAATAAAATAATAAAACTACTTTTTAAACTTGTCTTTTAAACTTATGTTCCTAATATTTTACTCAAATTTTGTGCATGATTACTCGTTGGATGCAAAATTTATTTCCTCATCCAGGGAATGCCCATTGTTGCATATTTTCGATGAACCCTGCTATACGAAAAATGAGAAATATATCAAAAAACATCATTTCTATCACGTTTTTCATTTATTTATTAATTTTTTTGTAGGAGGGACTATTGAAAGTATGCAACATGGTACTTCCTAGATGAGTAATCAAATTCTGCATCCAACAAGTGTTTCTGTTTGAAATTTGAGTAAACTCATATGGAGATAAGTTGAAATACGAGTTGAAAACATTTTTTTTTTGTTTTTTCGCTTTAAAATTTGATAATGTAATCTAATATTATTTTATTACTTCCACTATCATTTTATCATTTCCTTAGGAGTCCTATTTTAGACCTCAAAACTCCCCTAATGAAATGATTGAAGTTTAAATACATAGACAAGGGAACTTGAGCGTGATTCTCAACCTTTTATGCCATGATTTTGACAAAATTCTCTTAGCAAGCATATCTCTCCAATAGAGGGATGGGATTGAGAGAAAATCCTCTCAATACTAGAAGTGGAGGAAATCACATCAAACACATTCCCTTGTGCCTTTGAGAATACCATCTAGGAGCTAAAAAGTGATGATACCACTAATGTTTACCACTGTAAAATGAAATTAGAGATGGACGACTCATTCCCTAAGTACTCAGGATGCTCGCACTAAACCCCAATATGTGCATACCTATAGAGTTCGTTCATGAGGGATATTAGCCCTCGTGCATTAAGGGTAAGAGTGAATAGGGTCAACCAATGAAATGATTTATGACTAAATATAATTTGAGTACTTGTAATGATGATGAGTCCTGGCGGTTTTCCCTACACAATACAAAAAGTTCCAACAACATCAAAAGGAGTGACATGAGTTACTAATTCCATTTAGGGATTTCAAAGAATTTCATACTAATGTACTGAGAAGGAAATGAGAAAAAAACACAAGGAAAAGTCCCACGTATAAACAAAGACCTTACAGAGACCAAATTTTCTTTCGTAAACCTTTAGGTAAAAAAGGAAGGAATCCTTAGAAAAGTACCTCTATTCACACCCTAACAAAACTCCTCTCTAGAGAAAACGATCTCACCCTACATGGAAAATCATTTGGGATAGTTAGAGCTCACAGAGGTAGCAGAGAGTAAAGGAAAAAAAAAACAAATGTAGAAATTAATAACCATGAAAAAAATGCTCATCGAAGTAGAACAAAATTTGAAATTCTAGGAGAGAAGGTGGGGAGGTATTCTGAATAACTTGATGTATTCCTCAAAGAAGAAAGGAAACTGGCCTTACCACGATGAATATGGAAATACCTTAGAGTGACTAGGAAGAAATAGAGCCATTACAAGCTAATAGATAGAAAATTTGTGTTACACATAAGTAGTGTAACTCTATAGCTTAATGTACGAGTATCATTCAGAGATTGAGTGTGGATTTGAGAAGGGAATGAAAGATGATAAGAACAGACAATTGTTAGGTTACCAACACCTCTCATGGGGGCACTATGATGTTTTTACATCACCTCACGAATGGAAAAAAACTCCAAATGAGAGGTATTTTATTTTGAGGCATTATATTAGGGTTTGGTAGAGGGATGACCATCGTTGGATGGTTGACAATATCCCCATCATTTGTATATATTTTATGACTCACAACGATGTGATGCCCACATGGGCTGGGATGAGGTGGCCAATTTCCATTCGCACCCACAACCACATGATTATTGCCTCCCAACTGTCGAATATGATTAGAATTCAATAAAAAGAGGGATGAGATTTTCAAATAAATGAAAATAACAACCACAGTATATATGAATAAATATAAATAAACCAACACTCAAGATTCTGTTACCATTTCAATTGGGGAAACATAATATATTATGCACCTATATATCTT
This sequence comes from Pinus taeda, assembly GCA_000404065.3. Taxonomy (NCBI): domain Eukaryota; kingdom Viridiplantae; phylum Streptophyta; class Pinopsida; order Pinales; family Pinaceae; genus Pinus; species Pinus taeda. The sequence continues at coordinate 23,173 of APFE030264141.1, forward strand.
ACTCTTCAATGGGATGCAATAGAGATAAGAAGTTAGTGTATTACATGATTGATGTAAAGTCTTAGTGTATGTATTAATGAAATGTGTAAATAAACTAGCACTCAAGATTCTGTTACCTTTTCAATTGGGGAAACATAATATATTATGCACCTATATATCTTACTCTTCAATGGGATGCAATAGAGATAAGAAGTTAGTGTATCACATTATTGATGTAAAGTCTTAGTGTATGTATTAATGAAATGTGTTAGGAAATTACCTCACTAGTATAGGAAGCTAAGATGTGGTAGTCCTCATAGGACTCAATAACAATGTAGATAATGGAATTAGTAATGGTTGCCCTATTAGGATCCTTAGAAAGTCAAATTCCCCTAGTAGCATACCCATGTATGGGAATGTCTATCCAGAAAGAACTTAAATACACATTCTATAACATCCCTAGTCAAAATTTGATGTAATAAAGTTAATAATGGAAATATAATAACAAAGGTAATGGAACATGTATTCCAAAATGAATTTTGTGAAAACATCCTACTGTGGTGTTTATCTGGTTTATTATGGCTAATGAAATTGGCAAAGGTAAATGAAAAGGCTTTGGGAATTCATGAGGCATTAATTGGCATTTTATTTATGAAAATAATCGAAATTAGGAGAAACTGAATGCGAAAAGTCATAGCTTGCATGTGAGGAGGAAAATGAAGGAAAATAATGCAAAATTTAAGAAAATGTAGGCCTCATTAATAAAAAGGCTTATGAGGATCAATGGGTATCTTTTTTGTCAGTTCAATTTTGGAACTCTCTCTCTATTCTCTCTCTTACACACTGTTCAACACTTAGAGTTTTCTTGGAGCACTCTATCATTAGATCAAGGAAATCAAATCAAGAATAAAGAAGGAAAAGGGAAGCAAGGATCAAGATAGGAAGTGCAAGATCAAGAATCTACAATAGGATTACTTGTAGTTATCAATTTTTATTTGTGATCTCCTTGTTAGGTTTGGCATACATGGTACATGCATGTGTCTGTTTGGTTCTCTTACTATCATTGGCATGGGTTTTTCAAGGTGTCACAATGTTGTTCAACCTTGCCTTTCCATTTATGGATAGTGATAATGTGATGGGTTCTCTTGTATTTAGTTGAGTTCGATTATCAAATGGTATCATAATTGATTGAGGTGGTATTTGAAAGAAAGATCACAAGGCCTAGGAATCCTTGGACTGAAGAAGGTGGGATTTTAGTAAAGATTGAATTTATGTTCCTTGGTGGGCCTAGGAATCCTCTACCGTAAATGGGGAGATATATGGTAGAGCCTAGAAGTGTGTGCCTTCAATCAAACCTGGGAATCCTTGACCGATGGATGGTGGAATATATGACAAATATTGGAGGTGGAGTCTCGATTAGTCCTAAGAATCCTCAATTATTGTATGGTGGGATATACAGTAAAGCCTCGAGGCTATGAGATGGGAAAATTCCTCATGGTGTAGGTGGAGAAATTCGGTGGCATCGATGTGTATTTAGGGCTTAGTGATCCAGTGGAGATTGCGGTAAAGCCCGAGGAAAGATGGATTGGTTGGTTTTTAGTCCTACATTCGTGCTTAGAATATGGTATGGGGTGAATGGTTGGAACAAATATTTGGTTCAGCCAATATATGGTTGGGTCGTTCGTGGAAGTCCCATACGTTGTTTGACTTTTAATTCACTAATAATAACTTCTTCTTCTTGGTATTTCATGTGTAAATTTATTGGTTCATATGTGATTCTTATGTCTATTATATCCTTGTTATTTCTATTTGTTATGAGTATGTTTTATCACAAACTTGATGTATGGGTTTCATCAGTTTTTCAATTTGCAAATGAACGTACAATGAATATATGAACTAATATATGATAATGTAGCTATTGTAATAAGGAAAATTTGATTCTTTACAAATATCAGATAAGAATGAGACCCCTATGCTTAGATCTATTGTTATGACCTGCAGTTTGCATATTTGTGACATGCTTGACGAAATTCCTGTCATGGATATTAGGTGTCACATGAGGTACTTGTACTAATGATATCATTAGTAGCCTTATTCTATTTTTATTTCTCAGTGCTAAATGTTTTATGAAGTTATTGGAAGTGGCCTCAGTACTAGCCCTAAAAAAGTGGCACAAAATTTAGGGACACTAGCTCAAAAAGTCTACAGCCGCTAGCATGCCTTTCTATGGGAGAAACGGGAAGGAGTTAGTTGCATGCATGGTTTTTCATGGGAGTAGTTGTGGGACTATATTAGTTAAACATCAATTTGTCTAAGGCATTGGTCACTTGGAAGGGTTGGTTGGCTTCTGAAGGTTCTGTAGCATGTGTGGAAGGTCAGATTGGTTTGGTTTTATCAGGTCCATTTCCTTAACTATACATGAGGACTTGAGTCACATTATAATAACCTCTTGTCACATGTTTACCCTAGCAGACCAGTTAACTTGGGTAAATGTGGGAGGATAGTGTTAGAAATTGCTATTAGAGCATGGTTCACCCCTTAGACTAGATGGGTGGTGTGTGTTTGACATGCATACATATTGGTTGCATATGTGTTCTTGATGGTTGTTGTATATGTACTTGTTGTGTATGCATGGTGGTGGTCATGGTTGCAAAGGTATCACCATGTGAAAGTGGATGATGTGTTGATGGATTTGATCATCATGTGTGTATGTTGGTTATGTATTGTTTATGCATATCAATACTTATATATTATTATGCATACATTGAAATGGTTGTAGTATTCATGCATGAGGTCATGGTATGTGGTTGGTATGATTAGGCATCGATAACTAGGTAGTGGTTGAACTGATGTTATATCCTGATGTGATTGTGATTATACATGTATCATGTTAATCTAATTGATATTCTAGATGAGATATCCTCTTGTAAACTATGCTGTGGTATGGTGATTATGTTATATTTTGGTTTAACCTAACATGGTATACTTGCAGGAAGAAGATCAAAGATGACTAGCAGGATGGTAGACTACAATTCACGAGACCCTCCTTATGGATCATATGAGCAGTGTGTTGTTGGGAAATCTTCTAACTTAGCAGAATAAAGGTGATGTTGCAGGATGGTTGTAGTGTTGTACATGTGGTAAGGAGAATTTTAAGAGGGATTTTCCTCAAAATCAAGGTGGCAGGCATCAAATTGACAATGCACAATAAGTGAACATAGTTGGGGATGTTAGGAAGACAATTCCATGAATTTATGCAATGCTGGAAAACACGGAGGAAGATCACTGGGAAATTGTTATCAAGATGTACTGTATGCTTTTTGATCAAGTTGTTTCCATTTTGATTAACCTTGGATCTAATTATAGTTATGTTAGCCCGGACTTGGTAGATAAGTACAGTTTAAATAAAGAAATGTGTTGAAGATCAAAATCTTCCTTTTTTACACCTTCCCTAAACTCCATTCACTCCTTACTCTTCCTTTTTGACCATAATAATATAAATAAGCTGTCAGCTTGCAAGGTGATTGGAAAAAACAGGTATCTAATCATGTTTTATTTATAGTTTCATTGTTTCCTTATATTTTTCTTTCATATTTTCTCAAGCTACCGAATTACATCAATTCTGTAATTAATGGTGAATTCTGCAACTTACTTGAAGGATCTATAGGTTTCAAAACATCAGGTGAAGAACCAAATGTATAAACAGGTAGCTGACAATAGGCATAATGATATCTAGCTATCTTGATGATCTATCAAGTTGATAAGGGTGTCTTAAGAGCAGGTCAACATCGAAGTCAACCTAGTGGAAAAGGAGCCAAAGATGAATCCGACGAGTGAGTATATTGATGATAAGGATGAAGTTGATATTTTTCCTTGTAATTTGCCTCTTTGATAGAAAATCATGAGGAATCTCTATTTCATGATATCTTATGTTATATTTAGAATTTTTGTCAAGTAAGGTAGGAACAAAGGTATCTAAACATTTTATTTGAGGCTACAAAACCTACCTCCCGACATGACGATGACATACCAGTTATTATTTTGAAAAAACTCCTTGCATTTATAAAATCGAGCTTGATTATTCCTTTGTGTGTTGCATTGATCTCTGTTTAATATTTTCTTGATCACTACTTATCTACAACTCACAGGACGACCCCCTCTAAGCTGTAATGTCTCATTTTATTTTTTGTTTATATTTTTGTTTTGTATCTTAATTTCTGGAGCATTATATTATCATAGCTAATCATTCAATTTTGACTTTCAATGAATGCTTATGACAATGAGAACAGAGTTTCTGACATAGTTTGTTGAATATTTCTTTTATAGATTTAATAACTTCGTTGAGTGAAGGATGAAGAAAATAAATAAAAAAGATCTATTATGCACATGTCAATTTTGATTACTTAGAAGTATAATTTCTTTCAACCCTTTATCAGAGTGATTTAGATTTGCCAGTGTGACATTTAAATATGCATTTAAGATTTAGTTTCATTTTTATCAAGTGAGAATACGATCTAGATATGCTGGTGTGATATTTATTTATGGAATTTTAAATTAGTTTTCTTTTCTGCAAGTGTAAAAAGAATTTGGATTTGATTTTTCTATTTACTTTTGCACTTTAATTCACTTTTATAAATGTCAATGTGTTATTTTCTTTTCTTCCAAGAGTAAAAATTTCTTAGTTGAACCATCTGCTTGAAAACATCCTAATTCAATTTAAAAATTTACTTACATAATAAAAAATCCTAGTACAAGTGGTGCACATATACTTCATTATCATACAAGACCTGGTTGAAAATTTATGTAGTAATTTAAAATCAATTAAATTACCAAACATTTTGGCACCATTTTCGGGGAAGTGTATATAGGATTCATTTTTTTAAGAATGTTTTTATTACAAAAATGATAAAAACATATTTATGCATAGGGAAGAGATTCTACGGGTTGATCTATAAGGAGAGGTAGGAGGTCCATTCCAGCATCCTCACTCACCCCACCATGATCTCCTTGTGTAACACCTTCTGCTGAAACTCATATTCCATTATTTGTAGGTAGACTTAGGCTTCTTGAGGTACAAAGATCTAAAATCCAACCAAAATATTCACCCACTTCTTCTATTGAAGTTGTAGTAGATGAACCTATATTCCTAATAGAAGGAGTAATATTTCTATATTCAATTGGAGAACCAAATCTAGTTCAAGAACAGTAAGTCCCTAGTGAAGAAGAAGAAGAAGAAGAAACTTATTTTATTCCACTAATAGAAGAACTAGAAGAGGAGCTAGAAAATCTGATTGAAGAACCCTAGATAGCTATAAATAATCTAGAATTGTAGAGGAAGGATAAGGAGAAGTGCATAATCTCAATGGTCACATGAGGATTGGAGGTGGAAGAGGTAATAGAGGAGGAGGTAGAGGTGGAGGTAGAGGAGGAGATGGAGCAAGATGTGGTAGAGGATAACCATAACATTTTAGGTTTCCCATATTATATGAAGTTACCACAGTTACAATGAATAATATCCCACCCTCCATCCTCCCTAATTTCCATGGAGTAAGACATGAGGATCCTGATTTTTTTTTTTGAGTTTGAAGTCTTGTGTAGATCTTATGACTACTTGTTTGATTCTCAAAAATTGAAATTTTTTTGAGTCACTCTTAAAGAAAAAACACTTAAATGGTTTATGGGATTAGGAACACATACCATAAGAACATGGGGAGAAATGAACAATGCACCATCAGAAAAATACAAAGACTATTTTATGCCTCATAGCTTTGAAGATGAAGTATTTAAAATGATGAAAAAAAAGGATGAAAATGTTGAGTATTTCATTGAAACATATTCTTATAATGTTAAAAGGGCTCAAATGCATAATCTAGATGAAGAAACTCAAAAGTCTCTTTTGCTAAAAGCCATTAGAGATGAGTGGGTAGATATTCTCAATTAAATGGGTAAAGAAGATGTTTCTCATTTATCATTTAGACAAACTTGTGAATTATGTGTACACATTTCAAGAGGAAAGGCTAGAACTGGGAAAAGTCCAAGAGACCCTGTTATATCTAGGATTAATAAATTTACAGCTAGGATAGTAAGTAGAGAACAAATAACAAATTTTCTTGATAAGTTCAAGAAAACCATATTAGGGAGTATTAGTGAAAAAATAGATACTCTTAAGGTTCAAAACAAGTAAAAATCTAAAAATGTTGCATTATCAATTTTTTGTCGTAAATGAAAAAAGAAGCATGCTCTAAGAGAATGTCCTCTTAATAGTGTAGAAATATGTGCTACCTGTGAAGAAAGTCATATCAGAAAGTAATTCGCTTCCACTCATGGACTTAAAGAAGTCTTGTAAAATGAAGTTGAAGCTAGCCAAGCCGAGTCACTCTATTTTATTGGTAAAATACCATGGCCACCACAACAACAAAATATGGTACAGGGTCTTAATCCTCAATACCAATAATTTGTACAACCTTAGAATAATTGAAATACTCTAATGCCTTGGAAAAATTGGTCACCTCAAGATTCATTATGGACACAAGTTTGGTAGTATCCTTGTAGGAATCCTCAGTATAATAAATTTCAATTGTGATTTATTCCATATAAACCTCCATATTACCCTTTTCAACCAAACACTTTTCCACAATTTCAAAATCAAACTCAGCCTTCTAATCAACCACTTCACTTACCATCCACATCATACCCCAAAAAACCAAACAACTACCTGCTCAACCACTTACAAATCTGAATAATAAAAATTGACAACTTGTTTACAATATAGGTGGTCATAATTTGCAAGCTTGCATGATAGTTCCATTAGATCTAAACAATTTCCAACTTAGATATAGTAGAGTTTTGAAAAATAGGTTACCATCTGTTGTTATTCATGAATCTGGAGGGGATGAACTACTTGAAAAAGAAACATATGTTAATCAAGAATAAATTACTCAGAAAGAGAGAACTCCTATACATTATACCTCAATAAACTCAACTCCCATTGCAGAACAACCTTTTGTTTCAGTTTAAAATCCACCCTTTCCTAAAAGGCTAAATATTGACAAAGGAATACAAAAACAAATTCTGTTGCTTGAATATGATATGTTAGATGAATTGAAGAATGTTTGCATCAAAATTCCTTTGTTACAAACTATAAGGGAAATACCAATATTTGGAAACATAATAAGGGAGTTAAACATTAAAACTAGGAAGAAGAAGAAAAGAAGCTAAAAAAATTCAATTAGTTGGAAAAAATGCATATATTATGATCAGAAACCAACAGTTCTAAAATATCTAGATCCATGTAGTCCCATTGTGAAACCACACATAAATGGTGTCGATATTCCAAACCCATTGATTGATCTAGGAGCATCTATCAATATCATGAGTAAACAAAATATGGATCAATTAAAACTTTCTAATCTTCAATACACACCAACATTACTATAGTTAGTAGATATATCTGTTATAAAACCAGATGGTGTATTGGAAGATGTATCTACCTCAGATTCTTGTGAATATCCTGTTGATTTTGTTATTTTAGCCACCAGGAATAATTTAGAAGGACATCCATTGATTCTAGGAAGACCATGGTTAGCTACACCTGAGGCTTTTATAAGTCTTAGTTTTGGTGATATGTTTATCTCTTATGGAATATCTACTAAGAAATTCGCACTATATCGTCCTGCAAAATCAACAATAGAAGTAGAAAGTGAACATTGGATAGATGATGGTAATGAAGATTTTGACATTAGGGGAATTTTTAGGTCTAAAATGGGCCTCCTAATGAAATTATAAAATAATAGTGTAAATAGTAAAATAATATCATATTACATCATCAAATTTTAGAGGGAAAAACTAAAAAACTAATTTTTCAACTGATATTTTCAATTTATCTCCTTATGGGTCTACTGAAATTTCCAGTGGAAACACTCATTGGATACAAAATTTTATTCCTCATTTAAGGAGTACCCACTTTGAATACTTTTAATGGACCCTGCTACGTGAAATATGGGAAATACATGAAAAATGTGATTGCAATGACGCTTTTCCTTGTATTTCTCCATTTTCATGTAGGAGGGTCCATCGAAAGTATGAAACATGGGTACATCATGGATGAGGAATTAATTTTTTCATCGAACGGGTACTCCCACTCAAAATTTCAGTAAAAAAATATGAAGATAAGTTGAAAATACGAGTTGAAAAGGTAGTTTTATTATTTTATTCTTTTTTAGTCTTTTTACATTTTTACTCCAAAACTGGTGAATCATCCTCCGTGGTTGACATCATCAATTTGAATCTTGTTGGTTGTTATAAATTTTATTTGGGTTGTACATTTTTCTTAAAAGGCCCATTTTAGATATTAAAATTCCCCTACTGTATACAACCAATATTTTCTACTTCGCAAATAGGTGAAGAAGATCAAATCTTAAATCTAATTAATAATAATGATTCTTTATCATATTGTGAACAAGATTAAATTTTCAAGAAAAATACAATGTTTAATATCTATCATCACATGAAGTGGATTTACATTCCATTGAAAAATTTGGAAATTCTTTAATAGCAATCTTTTGAGGGAAAAATTTGAACATTAATGATAATTTGGAAGTCCCAAAAGAAAGAATTGATAAAAATGTTTCAAGAACATTTGTCTACTTATGCATGGGAATATACTTATATGAAAGGAATTGATTCTAACACTTTTGTGTATCATATCTATATTGAAGAAAATGTGAGACCAGTCTGACAGTCCTAAAGGAGGATGAATCCAATGTTAAGAGAAATTGTTAAAGTGGAGTTACAAAAACTATTAGATGTAAATTTCATTTACCCAATATCAGATAGTCAATGGGTCTCACCATTAGTGATTGCTCCAAAGGGAAATGGAAAATGGAGAGTATGCATTAATTATAGCGAATTGAATAAAAATACCTTAAAATATAATTCTTTGCTTCCCTTTATATATCAAATCCTTGATACATTGGTAAGGAAAGAATAGCTTTCATTCTTAAATGGTTTTTGTGGATATAACCAAATCCAAGTAGCTCTAGAATATCAAGATAAAACAACTTTTACCTATCCATGGGGAACCTATGCTTACTAGATACTTCCTTTTGGATTATGTAATGCACCTGCAACATTCGAAAGCCAGTTCTATGCATTGTTTATGATTTCATTTATGGTTGTGTGGAAATTTACCTGGATGATTTTACTATCTATGGTAATTATTTTGAGGAAGCTATTGAAAATTTAGAAAAAGTTATTATTAGATTTTAAAGAAATAAATATCTCAATAAGACATGAAAATGTTTTATGTTCTTCACTGGGGGAATTCTTTTAGGCCACTACACCTCAGGAGATGGAACTAAAGTTGATTCATCTAAAGTATAAGCTATTTCCAAATTAACAGTTCATGTTTATCAAAGAGATGTTAGAAGTTTTTTTGGGTTTACTGGTTATTACAGACGATTCATAAAAAATTCACAAAGATAGCTTCTCCACTTTTCAAATTACTTACAAAATATTGTGAATTCGTTTGGAATTCTGATTGCCAAAAAGATTTTGAAACATTGAAAGAAAATGTTTCTAAATCTCCCACGTTAAGATGACCAAATAAGAGTCTTCCTTTCAATATTTCAGTTGACACTTTAGATGCAATTTTGTGAGTTGTATTGGGATAGAAAGATTTGACTCCATATGCGATTATTTACACAAGTAAACAATTTGACTCCTACAGGGTTAAATTATATTGTAACATAAAAGGAATTTTTAGCTTTTGTACATGTCATTAATAAGTTTCGACACTATATCACTGGTTATGAAACTTTTGTTCACACAGACCACTTTACAATTAGATATTTAATAATTATATCAATTACTAATGGTAGAGTTACAAAATGGTTATTGTTATTACAATAATTCAATATTACTATTTTGGATAGCCCTATAAAGGAGAATATACTTGTTGATTTTCTATCTAGAATCCAAAATGATAATAAGGATGTTTATGTAAAAGATAATTTTCCTGATGAACATATTTTTGCAATATCTATTAAATGTCCTTGGTTTGCAGATATTGCTAATTATTTGACTACAAGGAAGTTACCTTCATATTTGTCTCGTCAAGAGAAAAGGAAAGTTACTCAAACCAGTGCATATTATTCATGGATAAATTAAGAAATGTACAAAACAGTGCAAGATTAAATCATTCAAAGATGTTTCATAGAAGATGAAGTACCATAAATATTAAAGGCTTGCCACGATGAACCATGTGGAGGATACTTTGCTGATAAACAAAATTCGTATAAAATCCTTCTTTTCGGATATTATTGGCATTATCTTCTTAAAGATGCGAAAGAATATGTTCAGAGATGTGATAGTTGTGAGAGAATGGGAAAAACTTTTCCTTCAGATGAGATGCCTCTACAACCTCAAGTACTTATTGAAACCTATGAAAAGTGGGCTCTAGATTTTGTTGGTCCAGTCAATCCACCATAAAGAAAAAAAAGTACATTCTTGTTTATACATATCACGTCACAAAATGGGTAGAAGCTAAAGCACTTATTTGTGCTACTAAAAATGTTGTAGTTTCAGTTAGTTTTGAGGATATTTTCACTTGTTTTGGTGTCCCAAGGGAAATTGTGAAAGATCAAGGTACTCAATTTACATCCAAATTATTGCAAAAAATAATGGAGGAATACAAGATCAAACATCAGAAGTCCTCTCCATATCGTCCACAAGCAAACAGACAAGTTGAAGCTTCTAATAAAGTACTCGAAGCAATTATTACCAACAATGTAAATTTTCATAGAATATATTAGGAAAAAAAGATTTCAGAAGCTTTATGGGAATATCATACCACATGGAGAAACACAACAGGACATACTCCTTATGAACTTATTTATGGGAATAAAGTCTTGTTTGCTATTCAGTCTCAAATAAAGACCTTCGAATCAATAGTCAAATTGGGTCTTGATATATTAGAAGCTCAGAAACAAAGAACGAAGCAATTTAATGAACTTGATGAGATACAACAAGATGCTATTAACAAAACCAATATAGTTTAATAGAAAAGATCCAGATGACATGATAAGCTTATTGGAGATAGGGAGTTCAATCTGGGTGATTTGGAATTGCTTTTTTATTCTGAATTTAAAGATTTTAAAGGAAATTTTCAAAATCATTGGCCTTGTACCTATGATATTGAAACTATCTTTGATAAAGGAGTAGTTAGAAATTAAAAATATTGATGAAGAAAAAGTAACTTTCATTTTAAATTGTCATAGATTACAATTATATGATAAACCATTAACAAAGGAAGAGTTAATAATAAATTTGCAAGATAATCTCAATTTGAATTTGTTTAAAGGAAGATTCTTCTTCCTCTCCAACTTAGTCATCTGGTTCCCTTTTCAAAAAGAGAAGAATTAAAGAAAATTTATACATATATATACATACATACATACATATATTAATTTATATAATATATATATATATAAACATGAAAACCAACATTGTTGGCATGCTTATACAAAAAATCTATGTTGAAAAACAAGAATTCTTGGAAGCCTAGATTTTCTTTCCCTATTCTTGTCCCATTTCTTTTATTCTTCTTTGCAAAAATAATACAACTATAGAATTGAAATAATCTATAGCCCTCATGAAATTCCACAAATGACTTGACAGATTACATCCAATGCAAATGAAGATCATTGTC
>APFE030264147.1:30945-71051 GCA_000404065.3 Pinus taeda
ATATCTATATCAATGAAAACTAATATATGGACATATTTAATCGTGTATGTCTATCATCAATTATGAAAATTACAATTCAAAGAACTACCACAACTAAGTTATAACATAGCTATATCTTAATATCTATTAATAGATTACTTGTTCTCTTATAGAAGTGCATGAGCCCTAAAAAATGATGATAGATAGAGTCCACTCTTCCATCATCTAATAATAGATAGAGTCCACAAAACCAAAATCAAAGAACAACTGAAACATTAGTGTGGCAACAAAGATCAACTGAAACTTAACTAAATAGAATGCAACCATCCTCCATCCTCTCACCACTCTAGAGAAACTAGAAATGTATGCGATCATGTGTGGCAGAATGACCTCTCTTTGATAAAGAATTTGTAGTAAAATTTTGTTCACAGTAGATATGAGTGAAGGAGATCCAACTAAATAAGTTTTTTAGGTTCCGGATGCAATCCATCTAGGATGACAACATCGAAGCAATTTCTAGCCCTCCAACTACCCCAAGTAGTCAACTAGGGTAAGATTATGTGATTCCTAGGCCTACTTACACACCATATGAAACAAAATTCCAAAGTAGGGAAGCACCATCACCATAAGGATATTGTAAAAATAAATGCAACACAGTTTCATTTGTCTCCCTACACATAAGACAAACTCTACAACCACATACTTCCCTCCTACACACATTGTCCCACGTTAAAATGCAATTTTTCCAAACCAATTATCAGAATAGTATAATCTTTGTGGGAAAATAACATCTCCAAAGCTGCACGAACCAACAACTTCTTAAACTATCTCCCTAGACATAAGACAAACTCTACAACCACATACTCCCCTCCTACACACATTGTCCCACGTTAAAATGCAATTTTTCCAGACCAATTATCATAATAATATAATCTTTGTGGGAAAATAACATCTCCAAAGCTGCACGAACAAACAACTTCTTAAACTGTAAACAAGCCTCTGCTATTGAAATCATATAAGTGCTAACTACTACGTCATAGCAACAAGTATAAAAATCAGTTTTTAGTCAAAATGCTTTGATCTTTATTTCTAACGAAAAAAAATTGTCTCGTGTGTTTCCAATGTTTTATAATATTATATTTTTATAAAAAGTTAACTTTTTTAAATTTAAAAATAAATTTTAATTTTTTTGAAAATTAGTAAATTGTGATTAAATTAGTTACAAAGATTGATTGGACTAATTACCTGTGATGACATTTGTTTAAAAAATATTAGTGAACTATTTTCAGATTGGCTATGAAATTTCTTTAAAAATTTAAAAATAAAATGAAATAAAATCTTAATACACAATTTCTCTAAAATCCGGTAGGAATTTATTGAAATCACAAGATTAATGGGTAACACCTATACAATCGAAGTGCCCTAAGGGTTTTTGAGGGTGTTGGATCCATATATACAGTGTAAAAACCAGTTTAAATAACACAAATCAAGATTTCACCTCAAAATTTTCCGCCCGATTTTGGCATCGAAAATTCCAAAAAGTCACACCAAAGACAACTCCATACATTAATCTCTCGTCTGAAAATAACACATAATCCCCGCATTGATTGATGGCATTGAATATTGAGCATGCACCCATCAAATCATTAATACAAATTAGATTTTGGGAAAGAGGTTATGATTCAAAGGTATGGCGTCTTGAACAACATTAATCTTTTAATCTATATTTTCCCTTGTAATATTTTAATGGCGTTTTTTCAAGAGCAATGGTCATTTCATTCTATTCTTTCAACTTTGCGTCCAGTGTTTCGTGCTTTTGTTCCAAGGCTTCAACATTTTTAAGTTTTCATTCATAATTTGTGAGTACCTATATCAAATTTGTTTTCACTAAGAGTTTTTGGGATCTTTCGCCATGTCTCTATTTCTGGGTTATTATTAATATTCATATGTGTTTTCTATGAGATAAATTCCATTATATTGAGTTCTTAGGGTTTCTGGGCAAACTTTTATCATATCTTGTAACTCTTTGTTCGATGCATGTTTTTCTATTAAAAATACATAACTTACCTTTTTGAGGGTTTTATGTTCCTAGAAGTTGTTGGTCATTGTCTGTATTTGAGCCATGAGTTTTAAATATCATGTAGGGTAGAGAGGGGATTTTCATTTTCTAGCAGAATTACGTGCTGTCGATTTCTTTATGTTGTAAATTATGTTAGCTTTTATATGATGTCTATATTTTTCTGCTAATGTGCTTTGATGATTTTCAGGTATATCTAAGAGGTCAATAGAGTTGTAGGAGCAACAAAATCTATTTAGTTGTGGGACTCTTGTTCTACAAATAGAGCATTATGTTGCATACTTCGGCCCAAACATGCAGTGCTAGGCCTTGGGCATGCAAAATTTCCCTAGCTACTTCCACAATACCTCTATTCTTCCTCTCATCCACCCCATTTTGTTGTTGGTTATGGGGTGTTGCCAACTCCTGTTGAATTCCTTCCTTTGCATACAAATTTTAAACTCATTTGACATGTAGTCACTTTCGTTATCGCTCCTAAGAGCCTTCACCTTCTTGCCAGTTTATTTCTCAACAAGTGTTATAAATTCAATAAATTTGGAGAATGTATGGTCTTTCTTTTGCATGAAGTAGATCCAACACTTCTGTGAGAAATCATCTACACATATAACATAATACCTATTCTTGGCAGTGGAGGTTGTCGAGAAAGGTCTACAGACGTAAGAATGGATCCTTTCAAGGACTGCATGTGCCTTGTTTCCCTGATCATTGAAGGTGGATTTTTTGTAGTTCCCCAATGCACACCCTTTGCATGTATCCCACTGCTTTAGTACTCCTTTTGAGATGCTTGTATAAATCTATTACACAATCTTTTAAGCAGCATGATGCAAATGGCTAAGTCTTATATTCCATAATTAGATGACATCACAACTCTCCACCTTCTCTACTTTTGTGCTCAATGCTACACAAACTTCCACATCTAATTTTTAGAGGTTATTCACTCGAACCCCAATCTGCTCCACTTGTCCCATGGAAATGTGTCTCAAGAAAGCCTTCCATTTTATAAATATCACATCATAGCCACGGTCTTCTGACATAGCTACGAAGACTAGATTCTTCTTCAGGCCCAGTACAAACATAACATCCTTGAGCGTGAGAGGAGAATCATACTCCCTCTGAAAAGTAATTGTACCAATGTCAATCGTGCTATAAATTTCATCATCTCCCATCTCGATGTGCATCTAGAGATCCTTCTCCTCCAAGTGACTAAAACATTCTTTGTTTCCAGTCATGTGGAATGAGGCACCACTATCCAAATACCACACACTATCCATAAATGTGCTTGACATCAATGCAATGAGAGTAAAATTAAGCTCAAACTATGAGGCTAAGGCTTCACCCAATGCTCCTCCTGCATTCTTATTTATTTCCTTCTTGCGTGGACACTTCGTTGCATAGTGCCAAAATTCATGACAGTGAAAGCACTTGATTTCGCACAAGTCTTTCTTCTTGCCCCCTTGACTAGATTCTACTTTGGATTGGGATTTCTTCCCTTTCCATTTCTTTGAATTTCCATCCAAGGCACAATTTTCCTCATCCTCGCCCTTGGATGATGTCTCGTTTAAGGTGTTCCATCTTATCTCCTCTTGTACCAAATCGAAATAAAGGCACTCCCCATTTGGTAGCTTCTCCCTCTCGTTCACCAAATATTGGTAGTTGTGCCAGCTCTTGGGAAGGCCTAGAAGGACTAGGCTCACCAAATCATTCATTGCTATAGTAACACCAACTTGACCAATTTCATCATGACATTGTGTGAACCTGCTCAGGTATAGTGGAATGGTCTCATTCCTTTGCATCTTGATATTTCGAAGCTTCTCCTTGAGTGCCGATTTCCTATGGTCACTACTATTCTGGAACAAATTTATCAGCACTTGCCACATTACATACAAAGTCTCTTTCTCATGGATATTGGAGACAGTATGGTCTCGTACTCCCTCTAATATGATCCATCTCTCCTTGACAACGCACTTCTTCCAATATCCTAAATTCTAAGCATCCACTGCTGCTGGTTTCGGAATATCATTATCAATGAATTCTTTCAACCCATTATCCTCGAGTACTGCCTCCATGAGGTCCTTCCATGAAACATAATTTTAGCTTATGTTAATGGCATACTCAAGCCTTAGTCCATTGAAAGCCATATTCTCAATCCTGAAGAAAACCTACAACCTGATATGCAACCTCGAACCTCCTACAATGAAAACTTCAAAATATCTACTCTATTGTGATTCTAGCTCTGATACCATGTAGAAATTATGTGTAGATTTAATCCTACTCATGAAATTTACTAAACCACAAGACTTAAAGCTACTCTATTGATTTGTGGAAGTTAATTCACCATATGAAACAAGAATCATAGACATGCAAGAGGAAACATCACACATGCACAAAGATTTATCTAGGGTAAAGCAACTTCTCAAAACCCCTTTACTATATATATTGAATTAATCAGAGAATAGAGAATAAATACAATGCTTTCTCAAACCTGAGCACACCCTGCAAGTGTATAGTTTATCCCTCTACTGACTAACTGAACTTGGCCCAAAACTTAGCAAATTTCAAGCCTTCCCAAGCTCATATTTACTTGCATTGTTCCCTTGGGATGCCCCTATTTTTTCAGAAATTCACACCAAGGAATTGCGCATTAGCCTTATGCAAATATCTAAGTGCATGCACCACCTGTATGTTGGGATAGAGACCCCTAGGGTCAATTTTGGGATTAAAAGCCCAAGTTTTAGGGCATAAAGCCCAAGTTTTGTATGTAAAGTGTAAAGTCTCCGCAATTTGTGGTCATGGAGCGCGTAGATGCAAAGTGTCATAAAGGGTTTTTACCCTTCTATTTATGTAAGTTGTGCCGGCTTTAGAAGATCTACCCATTGTTCACGAACCATGGGATTGTATAAAAAGGAGAGTCTTAGAAGAGTCTAAGACAAGTTTTTAGTTGATGATGATGAATGTAATGGGTCATTAGCAGAAAGAACAAAAAGTCTTAGAGTAGAAGGGAGGCTCTGCAGCTGTATGCATAGAGGCCTATGGTAGAGCTCTGCAACTGAGTGCGCAGACCCCTGCAGCTAAGTGCGCAGGGTAGTTAGACTCTGTAAGAAGATCTGAAGCATTAATAAAGAATACTACCCTGGAAATATCTGTGTTTGATCTCTTTTGTGATGAATGAATGTGATTATATTATGACGTATATTGGGTTTATGATTTAATACTGTAGTGATGCACGAATCTGCATGTTGTACTTTTTTATATGAACGCAAGTGATAATATCTGTTTATGCGAAGAATACCTTAATGCATGTTAAAGTTACAGATACTTAATCTGATTTGGGTAAATTGAGAAGTAAGAGTAATTACAAAGGCACATAAATGGCCGATTCACCTATTTGAGGTCTACGAAAGACAGTCCTAAAAGCTTATTGATCTGCGCAAAGACATAAGTAGGGCATAAAATGACGTCACTACCATCTATGGGTGTGGAAAATTGGTTCCAACATCCCCCCATACTGCTTCAGGTGAGACTTCAGTCCGCGCTCCACGGATTGATGTCGAAAGGGCCAGTAGTGTAGGGATTTGTTTGGATAAACCTAACACTAAACCTGGGTCAGGGCCCACTAAGCCAACAAATGGTTCTGTTGCCGGGACTGAGATCTGCATAAAGAGATGTGTGATGTCGCATCACTGGAATCCAACTAAGAAGGAAATAGAAGACTGGTTAGATAGAAAGATCCATGAATTCGCGATGCAAGAAAATAGAAATCCGTGTTTGGTGAAAGAACAGTGGTTGAATAGATATCTGTACACAGAGATACACAAAATATTCTTTTGTTCCTTCCCGGTTGAATTATACGAGTGGATCGCTAAATTCACAGATGACCAAAGAAGGTGGGGACTTGACGGTCTGGTAGCATGGACCCCAGAGTTAGTGTAGAGATTGGAAGCCTCTAAAGATAAGATCACACGCGGTGTCGATCACTCACTTGATCGTATCATAGGAGCATTTGTTACAGAGTTCGCGGTCGATACTTTGGTTAGTTATAGCGAAGCAGAGCGACGCTTCTTCAAGGGACCGCGAGGTAAGTATTTAAGGTTTTTAAGTACTTTGATTAAGATGCTCTTGTGTGAAAAGAGGGTTATGCAGTTACCTTGATGTTTGGAGGTACGCAAAGTGGAAAGATGTTCATGGATAGAGGAAAAACAGGTCGTGAATATAGCCCACTGATCGGACCTCCTCTGAGTGACGATGAGGAAGAAGCACATGCTTCACCATAGAGCATTGTTAATTTGATAATACAAGGGTTCCCGTGAATACCCCACCCACCCACACCACCTCCGTCTTCACCTCCGAAGCCTACACATTTACCCACACCGCCACCACCTCTGCCTCCATTCAATATGGTGCATGTAGTGAAGTTGCCAATTTTCAAGGGGTTGGGAAATGAGGAGCCAAACTAGTTTTTGTTCGTCACAAAGGATGTATGGGAAGATTAGGGTATTACAGATGATCAGATGAAGAAAGAAACATTGTTTACTACTTTACAAGAGCGCGCGCTAATGTGGTACATTAAGTACTACATTGGTTACCCAACAGTTGCGTTGGCAAATATTCAGACCACACTGAATAAGGAATTCAGTAGGCTCAAGTCTAAAGCGGAATCAATCGTGGGATTCAAGGAGATCATGGTGAAGCCTGGCGAGACACCATGGGACCTGGATCAGAGATTGAAGTGCACGATCCGCGAAGCTAACATGAATCTTACGGATGGGCAGCACCGCGAATGGTTTGTGGCTTCACTCTTGCCTCATCTAAGGGTTGCTTTATCACAGCAAAAGATTGGGACTCATGCGAAAGCCCTAGAGATCACGATGAGATTGCATGAGACACCAATGCAAGATGCTAATTTTGGAGTTCAGCATATTCACGCGTAGTTGTAGAACCTTTGTCTAGAATTTCAAAGTCTGAAGAAAGAAAGAACAATTCGGCTAGAGGTAAGCGAACAATTTGGTGCCTGAAATGCAAAAGTCATGGGCATGACAAAGATCATTGTCTGTTCTTCGCGAATTATGTTGCAGTAGGAAGGTCGATGCCTCTGAGGTCAAAAGTTCAAGCAGGGCCAAGTACAGGACCTGCGCTGTGGTGTGCTATCTGTTAGATAGATGGAAAACATGTGACAGACAATTGTCACTTACTACAGAAATTTGTACATACGGTGCAACAACTCTTCTGCAACTTTTGTAATTTGGTGGGTCATGATGAGCGTAATTTCCATAGCTACGAGCTAATGATGGATAGGATGCCCGCATATAGAGCACAAGCAGAAACGCGGCCTCTGGATCAAGGCGCAGGGGGAGCGCGAGGAGGATATCAGGGGCGTGGAGGAGGACGAGGTGGAGGAGGACCTAGTAGAGGTTGAGGATAACTTATTTGCTACAATTGTGGGGTACCAGGACACTATGCACGAGAATGTACGAACCCAACGCGCCTATCATGCCGATAATATACTCAGTTTGACCACGCGACGAAAGACTGCCCTGTATTACTAGCTAAGATATGTGAAAAGGGGGCGTAGCCTCAGTAGCCGACTCAAAACTTGCAGATGATGAGGGATGAGCCTAGCGAAGAGGATCCTAATGTGAATATTGTGCTGCATAGTGGAATGACAACTGGCAAAGATAAGGGAAAGAACCCTGAAGAATGTGAATGGGTCCGCAAAGCTCCAGAGAAGGAGGTTGGGTTTGATCTGGAGAGTGCAAGGGAACATTTATGGAAGCAAAGGAAAGCTTCGCTAAGGCCTCTACCTCAAGAAGTCAGGGTAAGCTCACTGAAGAGATGGGCCCTTCTATGTTTACTATTTTCTTGAAGACATGTATCAAGTTGTTGTGTGATAGCAAGGATTTAAAAGGATTACAGGAGCTGATATATAAGTGCGTTGGTAAAGAAAATGATCTTGGCGTACTGCGCGTAGCCCGGAAGATTGGTAAGCATAAGGCAAGAACAAGGCCTGAGATGAGGCTCACTGCGCAGATAGGAGAGTATGAGATGCATTAAGTTATTTTGGATCTCAGGTCAGATGCGGATGTTTTGCCTAAACAAACGTGGGAAAGTGATGGGCCAAAAAATTAGACATAAATTAAGGCCCATGCCTCTAAATTAAAACATAAATTAAGGCCTATGACCATCTTTCAGCATATTAAACCTCTCTTTTTGCATAAGATAATTTATTTTTAACTTTAATATATTCATTAGGAAGGTTTATGAATAATTGGATATTTGTGCCTAATATTATTTATTTTTGTGGAATTTTATGAGAATATTTGGAAAATTATGAATATTTGGAGGAGGAGATAATTTAGGGACTTGTTCCCTACACAAGAGGATCAATAATAAATCAACAAGATATTATGGAACTGTGGCACAGATTGTGGAACTCCAATGATTGAGAAAATCTAGGAATGTGTTCCACTAATCAAGGGACCAAATCCACTAATCAAGGGATTTTGGTGAGGAAAGATTCCTCCATTCATGGGGAATGATTCCTAATCATTTTGTATAAGTACCAAGTCAAATTTGCCTCTAGGGAATGATTGAGAAAATCTAGGAATGTGTTCCGTACCATTTAATGCAAATTCCTAATATTGGGGACCATATTCACTAATCAAGGGATTTTGGTGGGGAAAGGTTCCTCCAAACATGGGGAATGATTCATAATCATTTTGTATAAATACCAAGTCAAATTTGCCTCTAGGGATAGATTTTCATTAGTGTTATTGTGGAGAGAGATTGTATTTTTGCAGCTTCATTGTATTTTCTTACAATGATGTAATTCTATTGATGAAAATAATGAAGATTGGTGTCATGTTCAGCTTCTAAATCTTGTTTTTCTTCATAGGTCTCTTATCTTCCTTGGGCTTGGCCATCCTAGGAGCCTCAGAGCCCTTTTGTATCATTTTCTTTCTGTCTTTTCACTTCTTATTCACATGCATCTCTAGTTTTTATTTCTTTCTATTTCTGCATTTAATATTAATGATTTCTTGTTGTAGGATTGAGTTAAATGGTTGATGTAATTTATTTTGCAGTATCACAAACACTATTTCATCCTTGGAAAATATTTTGAATTTCATAGTAATCATTGAGTTGTTTGGATTAGTCTTCTTATTCCCAAATCTAGATTGTTGGACCACCTATTTAGCAAAGAACAATAAATTTATGCTATTTTTTAGAGCATGCTAACAAGCTTCAATCACGTTGGTTCCATTTGCATTAGATCACAAAAACATTCTAGTTCATAACAAAAATTACCCCATTTCATTTGCACTTGATTTGGTTAGACATTTTTTAGATTTACTAGCTCACAAGTTCTCGAATTTCTATATTTTCGACTAGTAATGTTTTTTATTCTTTTTGCATGGGTTAATAGAAGTATTTTTGAGTGATTCCACTTGGAATGGGGACCTAATACATCCTAGTTAATAAAAAATTTGTCCCATCCAATTTGGATTTGATTTACCTGGTCATTAAACCCTCACCAATTTCATCATTTCACAAAGAAACTTCTCCATGTTTTTTGAGCAAATCCATCCGTCTCCCAACTTTTGTTTTGAGTTCTAAAGTGATCTTAGGCACTCCTCTACCTCATTCCATCCACCAACCACCTACCCTAAGCTTTCCATCACCTTCAACATCCATCTTTTTCTCTCGACTGTATCTTGTAGGTTTTAAGGGGATCTTGTAGGTTTTTAGTACATCCTGTTGGTTTTCCTGTAGTGGTTTGTTTTAAGGCCGAATTGAGGGAAAACATCCAGGAAGCCACACAATGTCACCTAAGGGTCTCCCAAGCCTTCCAACCATCCACCATCATCTCCAAGCCACCTACCACATCACCAAAAGAGATTAGCTTTCACACTTGTTTTTCCATAAAAAGAATAAGAAGAAAAATATAGATTTATTTCAATCCTTTACATGCACAGTAGTGATGTTTGATGTTTTGAATATGCATTCTTAGGACACTAGAATTGCATACATGTTAACTTAGCATTCTTTTGAAGCAAAGCCTCTTAGCAATTAGTTAGAAAACGGTGTGTTTTATCATTTGATTTCAGTCTCTTTCCTAGTACTTTCTTTCTTGCAATAGGTTAAGGTTCCATTTCGAACATTTCATTTTCTGCAATTAGTTTAGGATTTGATTTCAGTACATGCACTCCATTTCATCATGACAACAAAGGAATGACACATTGTGTGCTATACATATAGTGCCAATACCTCTTAAGTTTGTACGAACCCTGGGTTGATAATTAAAGTCGATAGCCTTGGAAGTTTCAGCATTCTTGTTGCAATACCAAGGCTCATCACTTTTTGGCGCCATTGCCGAGAAGGTGTCAAAGTATGCATTGTTTTCTTTCCTGGCTGATTCATTTCTTTTTATTTTTTTGCAAAAACAAGAAATAATTGCATTAGGCATATTTCATTTCAAAAATAGAAAAGTGCATTGCATTAGTGTATTCATTCAATCATAAAAAAAATAAAAAAATAAAATCTCCAACACCAACCCACCCCCCCATTTGATCACATGGTGCAATAAGAGCCACATCGCCATTCACTTTTTGCAGGTGGAAGAAGAAGAGGACAAAGAATGTAGAAGAAATGGATGGAAATTATGACAATGAGGAAGATCCTCTTGGATTTCCCATTCAAGATAATAATATCAATGTGCATAGGAAGAACATCCCTCCCTCTTTTCTTCTAAAATTTCATGGTCTAAGGTCAGAGGATCCGGAAACCTTTCTCTTTGAGTTTGAAATTGTTTGTAGATCTTATGGTTACTTATTAAAAACTCAAAATTTGAAATTGTTTCCGGAAACATTGAAGGATAGAGCTCTTAAATGGTTCACGAGTTTAGGGACTAATTCAATAAGATCATGGAATGATATGCAAAATATATTTCTAGAAAAATACAAAGATCATGACCTTAAGGAAGAAATCTTTATAACGAATTAAAGAGAAGATGAGAGCCTTGAGGATCTAATAGAGAGGTTCATGTATAATTTTAAGAGGGGAAAACTACATCATTTGGGATTCGACACACTAAAAACCCTGTTACTTAGAACAATTAGGGATGAATCGATTGATCTCCTTAATCTCATGAGTAGAGGTGATGTATACCAATTATCATTTGATGAAATTTGTGAAACATGCAAACACATATCAAGAGGAAATGCAGGAGTAGATAAATCAGCATCAAGATCGGTAAGTTTAGCTAAACTTGGAAATTTGCTTGGTGATTTTAAAACAGAAATTCTTAGAAATCTAACAAGACAAGTAGAAATGTTAAGAATGCAAGATGAAGGAAAAGAAAATTTTGATATTTGTGTTGCAAAATCGTAGGATGTTAAACATTGTTCATCATTACCAAGGTTGAAGGAAGTTTACCAAGAGGGCAATGGAGAAAGTCAATCACCAAAGCAACTATGTTATGTAGCTCTAAGAGGACCATGGCAGCCTATTCAAGCTCATATGATGCAAGAATCTAATTCACAATCTCAAGCTTATGCACATCCACCTCAAAGTAATTGGAACACACCCTTTCCTTGGCAACATTGGCCATCTCAACCCCAAACCAATCTTGGCAACAAGGTTGGCAAGGAACTTATGGAAGCCATCCACAATATCCTCAATAATTTCCTCAATATCCTCCATACGCAACTCCATGTTATCCCTACCATTCATCTCCACCAGAACCACAACCTCATCCACATCCATCTCAAATATAAACTCCCACTCAACTACTTGTACCACCATTTCCAAACCCACACATTGAAGTAGCTCAACCCACTGACAATGATGAGGTACAAAACTTCCAAACATTTCCTCTTGAGCTCAATGGTATTCACCATAGCTCAGGAAGAGTATTTCAAAAAAGAGATTCTTTTGATACCATTGAAGGACTACATCCAGAAGAAGAAGATTCGAAAGAGAAGATCAAATAATCATGGGTTACACTTGATGAAGAACAAACATCAAAATCAAAGATTGAGAAAGCTCCCTCGTGGTTACCATCAAATCCTCCACGTATTCAAGATATCGATCAGCAAAAAGAGGAAGACTTGAAGGTGATGATAGAAGAAGACATCCAAGATGGTCCAAACCAGCAAGTGGACCAGAGGCATCACAACTATATTGAAATATGGTTCCAGACAGTCGCTAAGTTGCAACAATACTCTCTTCTTCAATTGTGCCTGATATCATCAAGGTAAAATCATTTGGTCTCTGAAATCCAAGTACATGTCAAAGCATACATTTCAAACCTACACATCATTTTGTCTATCATCTTGATGTGTAGATGGCTCCAATGGAAGTATTCTTATACTTGAAAGTGATTTTGTTTTTCAATTAAAGTAGGGTAGTTTTTTTTTTGAAAAATAAGAGGAAAAAATAAAAATATCAGGTGAAAACCTCCTTTGAGGCGCCTCAGATTGGCTCATTGATTGAAAACCTCCATGAGGCGGTCAATGGGTTAGGAAAAACGAAAAAAAAAAAGGGAAAAAGAAAAGATCCTAGGTGAAAAACTCCTTTGAGGCGCCTAGGCAGACCTACTAGTTGAAAACCGCCTTGAGGCGACTAGAAGGCTTAGAAGGAAGAAAAAGGAAAAAAAAAAATTGCTATTTGTATATCTCCGATGAATGCATGTACTCTCCAACATCTGCCAGAAACAAGAACAAGTTGGTATTGAAAGGAAATCTGGTCAAACTTAGTCAAAGAAGTCAATTTTTGGCTTCTCCTCCTTTGCTCAAATGCTCCAACAAGGCCAAGGCCATGCCAATCAATCACTCTCATATATTTTCACCATCCACCCATCATTCTCAAGCTTCTACCATTCAATTTGCTTGCTATCATAAAAAACTACAGGAAGCTCTGTTTTACTACATGATACAAAAATACATAGAGCAGAAATTTGTTTTTGCCATAACTTGAAAACGATGCATCCATTTTCCAAGATGTTTCAGGGGGATATGCATATGGATCATGGTGACATGTTCAAGCAATTTCGGCAAATTCCACTGCATAGTTTTCGAGAAATCAGTCTCCATCACCTACATCCATTATTGCATTTTCTAGATATCTGTGCATCCATTTAAAAAGTTGTTTCATGGGAAGATGCATATGGACGATGGTAACATGCCCAAGCAATTTCAACAGATTCCATTGCACGGTTTCCAAGAAATAAACCTTTATCACCTTCATCCATTTTTAGTTTTTCTCACGATCTGTGCATCCATTGACCAAATTGTTTTTTTGGGGAGGTGCATAATGATGATGGAAACATGCTTAGAAAGTTTCAGGTCAATCTATTCTACCGTTTGGGAGAAATGGACAAAACAAGTCGTTTTCCTAAAAACCTACAAGATTCCCTGAGATCCTACAAGATACAGAACAACACCTACAGGATTGGCAGTGAGTAGTTTTTAAAGGGGAAAACAGAGGTTGGCTTCATCAAGTAGTGATAAGGAGGGGGATCCCATCAACACAGTGAGGATTCATTTGTACCCTCCTATACTAGAGATATTCACAAGGCACAATTGGATGGGTTTCTTTGAAAAATTGAGGGGATACGATGATGAAGTAGCCAAAGATTTGCAGTGAGCTTCAACATGGAGATCCAGAGGTCAAAGAATCTCCTCCAGAGCTTAGCAACGGCATGCAGGTCTCTCCAACAACCATCAAGTAGGTATAAGTATGAAATATTCTTGACCTCTTCTCTTGAGCATATTATAGTTAGAAATTTGTTGTCAATGCATGAGAGATGAGGTTTTATAAGCTAAGGATGGGTCAGCAGTCTCAGCAGCCTTCAACTAGTTAATTGCAGCTCACTCCTTCACTCATGCAATGTTGAAAAGTCAAATTATGAAGGGAGATGATTTCAAGGAATGAGGACATCAGTTAGAAGAAATTTTTCGATGCAAGAAAATAGAAAATAAAAGAGTGAAAAAATAGAGTGACAACCGTGGTTTTCGATGCAAGAAAATAGAAAATAAAAGTGATGGCGTTGTTCGGCACCAACGACCATGAAAGTGGGCCCAGGAAATAGTGAGATTCCATACCATTTTCAACGTTGCAAATCAAAATCATGTTGGTTCCCACTTATTTAGTATTAAAATCATGTTGGCTTTCCAAGGGTTGAATACGACGGACACTGCTGGCGCCCGAGTCAACATCTTTCCAGCTTATTTAATATCAAAATCATGTTGGCTTTCCAACGGTTGAATATGACGGACAATGCTAACGCCGAGTCAACATCTTTCCAGCTGTCAATCATTCTCTCTCCATGTGACGGAAATTGAAAAAGTAATTTTTGAAATAGCAGCGAAGTTGTTTATACTTTTCTCTTTACAAGATATTAATTTTTTAATTTAATACATTTTAATGAGAAATCTAAAATTATTGAAATGATTTTAACGTGCTCCGACATTTTCGCATTTTATTTTAATTTTGTTTTGTTCTGTACAAACTAATAAACTATTTTCTATAATCGGTTGAAAGGGTTTTAATTCGGAGTGTCATTTTCATATTTGTTATTTATTTATTTAGGGTATTTTAACTTACATATGTGATATGATTTAAGTATTTTAATTTTGTTCTATACCAACTAATAAACTATTTTCTATGACCGGTTGAAAGGGTTTTAATTCGCAATCTCATTTTCATATTTGTCCTTTATTTATTTAGGGTATTTTAACTTGAATATGTGATATGATTTAAGTATTTTAAATTTTACAATAATATAGTAAATAATTTTTTAGATTAAATAAATAATATATATATATATATATATATTATATATATTTATATATCTATATATATATTATTGTTGATATTTATATTAATGAAAACTAATATATGGACATATTTAATCGTGTATGTCTATCCTCAACTATGAAAATTACAATTCAAAGAAATACCACAACTAAGTTATAACATAGCTATATCTTAATATTTATTAATAGATTACCTGTTCTCCTATCGAAGTGCATGAGCCCTCAAAAATGATGAATAGATAGAGTCCACTCTTCCATCATCTAATAATAGATAGAGTCCACAAACCAAAATAAAAGAACAACTGAAACATTAAAGATAAAAAATCCGAGTGTGCCAACAAAGATCAACTGAAACCTAACTAAATGGAATGCAACCATCCTCCATCCTCTCACCACTCTAGAGGAACTAGAAATGTAGGAGCAACAAAATCTATTTAGTTGTGCGACTCTTATTATGCAAATAGAGCATTGTGTTGCATACTTCGGCCCAAAATTGCAGTGGTAGGCCTTGGTCATGCAAAATTTCCCTAGCTACTTCCGCAATACTTCTATTCTTCCTCTCAGCCACCCCATTTCGTTGTTGGTTATGGGGTGTTGTCAACTCCCGTTGAATTCCTTCATTTGCATAGAAATTTTAAACTCATTCGACATGTAATCACCTTCGTTATCGCTCTTAAGAGCCTTCACCTTCTTGCCAGTTTATTTCTCAGCAAGTGTTTTAAATTCAACAAATTTGGAGAATGTATGGTCTTTCTTCTCCATGAATTAGATCCAACACTTCCGTGAGAAATCATCTACACATATAACACAATACCTATGCTTGGCAGTGGAGGTTGTCGAGAAAGGTCTACAGACATAAGAATGGATCCTTTCAAGGACTGCATGTGCCTTGTTTCCCTTATCATTGAAGGTGTATTTTTTGTAGTTCCCCAATGCACACCCTTTGCATGTATCCCACTGCTTTAGTGTTCCTTTCAGGATGCTTGTATAAATCTATTGCATGATCTTCTAAGCGCCATGATGCAAATGGCTAAGTCTTATATTCCATAATTAGACGACATCACAACTCTCCACCTTCTCTACTTTTGTGCTCAATGCTACACAGTCTTCCACATCTAATTTTTAGAGGTTATTCACTCAAACCCCGATCTGCTTCACTTGTCCCATGGAAATGTGTCTCAAGAAAGCCTTCCATTTTCTAAATATCACATCATAGCCACAGTCTTCTGACACAGCTAGGAAGACTAGATTCTTCTTCAGGCCCGGTACAATCATCGCATCCTTGAGCATGAGAGGAGAGTCATTCTCCCTCTGAAAAGTAATTGTACCAATGTCGATCGTGCTATAAATTCCATCATCTCCCATCTCGATGTGCATCTAGATATCCTTCTCCTCCAAGTCGCTAAAACATTCTTTGTTGCCAGTCATGTGGAATGAGGCACCACTATCCAAATACCACACACTATACATAAATGTGCTTTCCATCAATGAAATGAGAGTAAAATTAAGCTCAAACTATGAGGTTAAGGCTTCACCTAATGCTCCTCCTGCATTCCTCTTTATGTCCTTCTTGCGTGGAAACTTCGTTGCATAGTGCCCAAATTCATGATAGTGAAAGCACTTTATTTTGCACAAGTCTTTCTTCTTGCCCCCTTGAGTAGATTCTACTTTGGATTGGGATTTCTTCCCTTTCCCTTTCTTTGAATTTCCATCCAAGGCACAATTTTCCTCATCCTTTCCCTTGAATGATGTCTCGTTTAAGGTGTTCCGTCTTATCTCCTCTTGTACCAAATCGAACCAAAGGCATTCCCAATTTGGTAGCTTCTCCCTCTCGTTCACCAAATATTGGTAGTTGTGCCAGCTCTTGGGAAGGCTTAGAAGGATTAGGCTCACCAAATCATTCGTTGCTATAGTAACACCAACTTGACCGATTTCATCACGACATTGTGTGAACCTGCTCAAGTATAGTGGAATGGTCTCATTCATCTGCATCCTGATATTTCAAAGCTTATCCTTAAGTGTCGATTTCCTATGGTCACTACTATTCTAGAACAAATTTATCAGCGCTTGCCACATTACATACAAAGTCTCTTTCCCATGGATATTGGAGATAGTATGGTGTTAGGTAAACTTGACTCAGGGTAGAGTCAAAGTTGACCAAGCTAAATAGTGATGGTTTTGGGGCACACGGTATTGTGCACCCATAGTATCCTGCCTGTGGTATTATATGTAATAGAGCTTATAAAAGGCTGGAAGGACTTCATTGTAAGGTATGACCTGGAGGTGAGAGGTGAAGGCTCACTTGGTCGGATTGGCCAGGGTTTTGGCCAATGCTAATGAGTTCTTATTAGGTTGGATTTTCCCTGGATTTGGGGTTTTCCCGGATAAACATTTGTGTTTATGTGTTTATGGTTGTTGATGGTTATTTTTTATATTTATTCTTCTTAGTAATTATTTATGTTATGAGGTAAATTTCTTAACAGCTGATATCAGAGCCAGATATTGGCTTCAAAGAGATTCTTTGATGCCAGGGGTTTATAGTGCCTCATGAGATCAATGCAACCTTTTTGCAGATCTGGGTCTGGAAAATAATGGTTGAAGAACCTCGAGGAGAATGTGCGGAAGATAGTGTCGTAATTGCCAAGGATCGTAGTGCATTTGTGATATTTACCAGTTTGGAACATGCTAAATAATTTTTCAGGATTCATGCGGCTATTTAAAGAAGGTCAGCAGAAGAAAATTGTTCATGTGGCTTCGAAAATTGTTTGTGAGGCCACCGGTGCTGGAATCTATGAGGTTCTCAGGCTCGCAGTTGGAGCGGCTTGATAGAAGTTTTTGAGCAAATCAAATTGAGAGAGGATGGATCAGAATCGTAACAGCAATAAACAAAAAAAAAAAATTAATGAAGTCAAAATTATTGCATGTAAATGGGTATACTACTGTAATACCTGGTAAGGCATGTGTACCGCTCGGTGATCGCCGGTAAAGTCTGGGTTAGACCTAGGTGATAGGGGGGATGTCAGGTTAACAATACCCCGGGTAAAAACTCTGAGGGGACCATACGAGGAGCCTCGGAGCCCTTTTGTATCATTTTCTTTCGTCTTTTCACTTCTTATTCACATGCATCTCTAGTTTTTATTTTTTTCTATTTCTGCATTTCATATTAATGATTTCTTGTTGTAGGATTGAGTTAAATGGTTGATATAATTTGTTTTGCAGGATTACATACACTATTTCATCCTTGGAAAAGATTTTGAATTTCATAGTAATCATTGAGCTGTTTGGATTAGTCTTCTTATTCCCAAATCTAGATTGTTGGACCTCCTATTTAGCAAAGAACAATAAATTTATGCTATTTTTTAGAGCATGATAACAAGCTTCAATCACGTTGGTTCCACTTGCATTAGATCAAAAAATCATACTAGTTCATATCAAAAATTACCCCATTTCATTTGCACTTGATTTGGTTAGACATTTTTTATATTTACTAGCTCACTAGTTCTCGAATTTCTAGATTTTCGACTAGTAATGTTTTTTATTCTTTTTGCATGGGTTAATAGAAGTATTTTTGAGTGATTCCACTTGGAATGGGGACCTAATACATCCTAGTTAATAAAAAAAAATTCCCATGCAATTTGGATTTGATTTACCTGGTCATTAAACCCTCACCAATTTCATCATTTCACAAGGAAACTTCTCCAAGTTTTTTGAGCAAATCCATCCATCTCCCAACTTTGGTTTTGAGTTCTAAAGTGATCCTAGGCACTCCTTTGCCTCATACCATCCACCAACCACCTACCCTAAGCTTTCCATCACCTTCAACATCCATCTTTTTCTCTTGACTGCATCCTATAGGTTTTAAGGGGATCTTGTAGGTTTTTAGTACATCCGGTTGGTTTTCCTATAGTGGCCTGTTTTGAGGCCGAATTGAGGGAAAACCTCTAGGAAGCCACACAAGGTCACCTAAGGGTCTCCCAAGACTTCCAACCATCCACCATCATCTCCAAGCCACCTGCCACATCACCAAAAGGGATTAGCTTTCACACTTGTTTTTCCATAAAAAGAGTAAAAAGAAAAAAATATATTTATTTCGGTCTTTTACATGCATAGTAGTGATGTTTGATGTTTTGAATCTGCATGCTTAGCACAATAGGATTGCATACATGTTAACTTAGCATTCTTTTGAAGCAAAGCCTCGTAGCAGTTAGTTAGAAAACGGTGTGTTTTATCATTTGATTTCAGTCTCTTTCCTAGTACTTTCTTTCTTGCAATAGGTTAAGGTTCCATTTCGAACATTTCATTTTCTGCAATTAGTTTAGGATTTGATTTCAGTACATGCACTCCATTTCATCATGACAACAAATGAATGACACATTGTGTGCTGCACATATAGTGCCAACACCTCTTAAGTTTTTACAAACCCGGGGTTGATAATTAACGTCGATAGCCTTGGGAGTTGCAACATTCTTGTTGCAATACCCAGGCTCATCACTTTTTGGCGTCATTGCCGAGAAGGTGTCAAATTATGCATTGTTTTCTTGACTAGGTGATTCATTTCTTTTATTTTTTTGCAAAAACAAAAAATAATTACATTAGGCATATTTCATTTCAAAATTTGAAAAGTGCATTGCATTAGTGTTTTCATTCAATCATAAAAAAATAAAAATATCCAACCCCAACCCACCGCCCCATTTGATCACATGGTGCAGTAAGAGCCACATCACCATTCACTTTTTGTAGGTAGAAGACGAAGATGACAAAGAATGTAGAAGAAATAGATGGAAATGATGACAATGAGGAAGATCCTCTTGGATTTCCCATTCAAGATACTGATATCAATGTGCACAAGAAGAACATCCCTCCATCTTTTCTTCTAAAATTTCATGGTCTAAGGTCAGAGGATCTAGAAACCTTTCTCTTTGAATTTGAAATTGTTTGTAGATCTTATGGTTACTTATTAAAAACTCAAAATTTGAAATTGTTTTCGGCAACATTGAAGGATAGAGCTCTTAAATGGTTCACGATTTTAGGGACTAATTCAATAAGATCATGGAATGATATGCAAAATATATTTCTAGAAAAATATAAAGATCATGATCTTGAGGAAGAAATCTTTCTAATGAATCAAAGAGAAGATGAGAGCCTTGAGGATCTAATAGAGAGGTTCATGCATAATGTTAAGAGGGGAAAACTACATCATTTGGGATTCGACACACTAAAAACCCTCTTACATAGAACAATTAAGGATGAATTGATTGATCTCCTTAATCTCTTTAGTAGAGGTGATGTATACCAATTATCATTTGATGAAATTTGTGAAACATGCAAACACATATCAAATGGAAAAGTAAAAGTAGATAAATCAGCATCAAGATTGGTAAGTCAAGCTACACTTGGAAATTTACTTGATGATTTTAAAACAGAAATTCTTAGCAATCTAACAAAACAAGTAGAAATGTGAAGAATGCAAGATGAAGGAAAAGAAAATGTTGATATTTGTGTTGCAGAATCACAGGATGTTAAACATTGTTCATCATTACCAAGGTTGAAGGAAGTTTACCAAGAGGGCAATGGAGAAAGCCAATCACCAATGCAACTATGTTATGTAGCTCTAAGAGGACCATGGCAACCTATTTAGCCTCATATGATGCAAGAGCCTACTTCACAATTTCAAGCTTATGCACATCCACCTCAAAGTAATTGGAACACACCCTTTCATTGGCAACATTGGCCATCTCAACCCCAAAACAAATATTGGCAACAAGGTTGGAAAGGAACTTATGGAAGCCATCCACAATATCCTCAATACTTTCCTCAATATCCTCCTTACCCAACTCCATGTTATCCCTACCATTCATCTCCACCACAACCATAACCTCATCCACATCCATCTCAAATATACACTCCCACTCAACTACTTGTACCACCATTTCCAAACCCACACATTGAAGTAGCTCAACCCACTTACAATGCTGAGGTACAAAACTTCCAAACATCTCTTCTTGAGCTCAATGGTATTCACCATAGCTCAGGAAGAGAATTGCAAAAAAGAGATTCTTTTGATACCATTGAAGGACTACATCCAGAAGAAGAAGATTCAAAAGAGAAGATCAAATAATCATGGGTTGCACTTGATGAAGAACAAACATCAAAATCAAAGATTGAGAAAGCTCCCTCGCGGTTACCATCAAATCCTCCACGTATTCAAGAGATCAATCAACAAAAGAGGAAAACTTGAAAGTCATGATAGAAGAAGACATCTAAGATGATCCAAATCAATAAGTGGACCAGAGGCATGACAACTATATTGAAATATGGTTCGAGACAATTGCTAAGTTGCAGCAATACTCTCCTCTTCAATTGTGCCTGATATCATCAAGGTCAAATCCTTTGGTCTCTGAAATCCAGGTACATGTCAAAGCATACATTTCAAACCTACACATCATTTTGTCTGTCATCTTGATGTGCACATGGCTCCATTGGAAGTATTCTTATACTTCAAAGTGATTTTGTTTTTCAAGTAAAGTAGGGTAGAAAACAAAATTGAAAAATAAGAGGAAAAAATAAAAATATCAGGTGAAACCTCCTTTGAGGCGCCTCAGGTTGGCTCATTGATTGAAAACCTCCATGAGGCGGTCAATGGGATAGGAAAAACAAAAAAAAGAGGAAAAAAGAAAAGATCCTAGGTGAAAAACTCCTTTGAGGCGCCTAGGCAGACCTACTAGTTGAAAACCTCCTTGAGGTGGCTAGAAGGCCTAGTAGAAAAAAAAAGGAAAAAAAAAGAAAAAAATGCTCTTTGTATATCTCTGATGAATGCATGTACTCTCCAACATCTACAAGAAACAAGAACAAGTTGGTACTGAAAGGAAATTTGGTCAAACTTAGTCAAAAGAAGTCAACTTTTAACTTCTCCTCCTTTTCTCAAATGCTCCAACAAGACCAAGTCCATGCTAATCCATCACTCTCATATATTTTCACCATCCACCCATCATTCTCAAGCTTCTACCATTCAGTTTGCTTGCTATCATAAAAAACTACAGGATGCTCTGTTTTACTACATGATACAAAACTACATAGAGCATAAATTTGTTTTTGCCATAACCTGAAAACGATGCATCCATTTGCCAAGATGTTTCAGGGGGATATGCATCTGGATTGTAGTGACATGCTCAAGCAATTTCAGCAAATTCCACTACATAGTTTTCGAAAAATCAGTCTCCATCACCGACATCCATTATTGCATTTTCTCAATATCTGTGCATCCATTTAAAAAGTTGTTTCATGGGGAGATGCATATGGATGATGGTAACATGCCCAACCAATCTCAACAGATTCTAGTGCACGGTTTCCACGAAATAGACCTCCAACACCTTCATCTATTTTTAGTTTTTCTCGCGATCTGTGCATCCATTGACCAAACTGT
This sequence comes from Pinus taeda, assembly GCA_000404065.3. Lineage (NCBI taxonomy): Eukaryota > Viridiplantae > Streptophyta > Pinopsida > Pinales > Pinaceae > Pinus > Pinus taeda. The sequence continues at coordinate 53,234 of APFE030264147.1, forward strand.
TTTTTTGGGGAGGTGCATAATGATGATGGAAACATGCTCAAAAAGTTTCAGGTCAATCTATTCTACCGTTTGGGAGAAATGGACAAAACAAGTCATTGTCCTAAAACCCTACAAGATTCCATGAGATCCTACAGGATACAAAACAACACCTACAGGATTGAAAGTGAGTAGTTTTTAAAGGGAAAAATAGAGGTTGGCTTCATCAAGCAATGATAAGGAGGGGGGTTCCATCAACACAGTGAGGATTCATCTGCACCCTCCTATACTAGAGATATTCACAAGGCACAATTGGATGGGTTTCTTTGAAAAATTGAGGAGATATGATGATGAAGTAGCCAGAGATTTGCAATCAGCTTCAACATGGAGCTCCAGAGGTCAAAGAAGCTCCTTCAGAGCTTAGCAGCAACATGCAGGTCTCTCCAACAACCATCAGGTAGGTATAAATATGAAATATTCTTGACCTCTTCTCTTGAGCATATTATAGTTAGAAATTTGTTGTCAATACATGAGAGATGAGGTTTTATAAGCTAAGGATGGGTCAGCAGTCTCAGCCACCTTCAACTAGTTAATTTCAGCTCACTCCTTCACTCATGCAATATTGAAAAGTCAAATTATGAAGGGTGATGATTTCAAGGAAGGAGGATATTAGTTAGAAGAAATTTTTGCAAAGGCCAAGTCGCCACAACACTCCAAGCCCTCCATCCACTTCATATTCACTACCTATTCATCATTCATCCATCCCATTTCATTCTTGAGAAAAAAAAATAGAGCATCCTCTCCATTTTCACAAACCTACACTACTCCCTTTGAGCCCTAGCATCATCATTCAATCCCTCTTCATCATTTCTCATCACTCCCATACAGTTAGAAGACTCTGAAGGAAGAAGGAGTGACAACTATAGGAAGGTAGAATGTTGCCATAAGGAAGAAAAGAAAAAATCGTGCTAAAACCCAAAATGACAGTGCCTAAGAGAGACCTAATCAAAATAGAGAACTCCAAGGCCATTAGGCAATTATCTAGGCCACAAGGGAGAAGAAGAAGGCAATAAAAAGAAATAAGGCACTCACCATCAAAATAGAGCTCAAACTGCAGTGATGAAAAGAGGTGTTCCAAGAGGTCTCCAATCTCTTTCTAGCTTTTGTCAAGGGCCTAAAAATGGGAGAAATGCATGGGAGTCAAGTTGAGGGCCTGCCCTAACCTCAGACTATCATTTATGCTCAAAACTAATTTCATGTCGTTTTAACAGGGTTTACTATAGGTTTCATGTAGTTTTGATAGGAATTACTACATGATGTCCCGGTTCTCATCTAAATGCATTTCGAAGGTGTAAGGTGTCCAAATGGCGGAACAAGTTAGTAGAAGGTTGATAAGGGTGTGGAAGACCTTGCCAAACTAAAAAATATTCAAGAACCCATCTTGAATAAGGGGAAGAAGGCAAGCTAATGGTCTCAAGAAACAATGATTTTTCTTTGCACAAATATGTTTTTGGGCTTGTCCTTGCAAAACTTACAGCCAAGATTCTTAATGCACAAGAGAGAGGCCACCAGGGCCATGAATGAGGCACAATGAGGTCACTAAGTTTCTCAGAGGATGAGCAACACTTTCACCAGGGGATATGATGGGCCTCTAAATTAGACATAAATTAAGGCCCATGCCTTTAAATTAAAACATAAATTAAGGCCTACGACCATCCTTCAACACATTAGACCTCTCTTTTTGCATTAGATAATTTATTTTTAACTTTAATATATTCATTAGGAAGGTTTATGAATAATTGAATATTTTTGCCTAATATTATTTATTTTTGTGGAATATTATGAGAATATTTGGCAGATTATGAAGATTTGGAAGATATAATTTAGGGACTTGTTCCCTACTACAAGAGGATCAATAATAAATAATAAATCACAAGATATTATGGAGTTATGGCATAGATTGTAGAACTCCAATGATTGAGAAAATCTAGAAATGTGTTCCACTAATCAAGGGACCAGATCCACTAATCAAGGGATTTTGTTAGGGAAAGCTTCCTCCATTCATGGGGAATGATTCCTAATCATTTTGTATAAGTACAAGGTCGAATTTGCTTCTAGGGAATGATTGAGAAAATCTAGGAATGTGTTCCTACCATTTAATGCAAGTTCCTAGTATTGGGGACCAGATCCACTAATTAAGGGATTTTGGTGGGGAAAGCTTCATGTTGTCTTCTTCTTATCGTGCAATATCCTTTGTTCTCCATTTTCATCCAATCACTCAATTGCCTTGTCTTAACAATCCACCTTGGTCCTAGTAAGATACAACCAGTCCATACACCAAACGCTTACTATATGATCCCAACGACAATACATTCAAATGTGTTGATGTAGGCATACCATTCAACTCGAATGCACAAGCTCTTATCCAGTGACACACTCTCTTCTTTGTACCCGTAGCCAAAGACCAAAGACCCATAACTGACCAATAAGACCCATAACTGACCAAGTTCTTCTCAATCCATGTCTTAATTGAGTGAGGGGAGGGCCAAAGACTGATAACTGACCAATAAGACACTAATTTGCCAACTGCAGGGCTTGAGTCCATGCTTGAGGAGCCTTGATCTAAATCTTTGAGATTTCATCAAGCTTTTTCACAAAGCGAGATGATCCAGATCTCTAAAACTTAGGGCCAACGAACACAAGGGAGTTGAAGGCAACCATATCCCCAGAGATGCTCGATTCATGCATCGGCTCAGCCATGATTGATTGTCCGACCAACAAAAAGCTTAGCACAACACTCACAACACTCAATGAATCAACAGAAACCGCGAGGACAAAACAAACCAGAAAATCGCAAATCACAGGAGCCGACAACCCTATCTAGTAGTGATTGGACTTGTAGGCCCGGGAAGCAGGCGACCCGCAACTAAGCTACCTTCGGATATGGGCTTTACTTGAATAAAAGGTTTTAATGATATCATTTTAAAACTTTATTCGATTCACTCATGCAAATATACAATTACACGTAAGAATGTAATTTGTTTCTATGGTACTATTATATTTTTACTTATATTATGTAAATATTTTATTTTTTTCAAATAAAACATAAAACTTAAATCAAAATAATTTGAAATTTTGATCTCTATATTATAATATAATAAAATTATGTTTAACTGGTTTAATTTAATATTTATAAATAACCCATAATATTTTTAATTTTTTCAAATAAAACATAAAACTTAAATCAAATAATTTTAAATTTTGATCTCTAATATTATGAATATAAATAAATTATGTCACTGAGTTTAATTAATAATTTATAAATACCAATAAGATTTCAAATAAATGAATTTTGAAATTGATATTATTATGTGTAATTGTCTATTCCTTGATATATTTTAATTTGACACAATATAATAAGATTGTTTGATATTATTTTTCCTAATATTTACTATGACAGATAATTTTTCAAGAATATTGTAAATTTAGTTAATTCTTATATAAATTTTTTATTTTTTTTATTTTTTTTTTGGAACTTAAGATGTACGCTGAAATAAATGTTTCAATGTTTATTATGAATCGATGCCCATCAACATTTACCAAACATTTGATTTAGGCATAGTCTAACTAATAGATAAAATGACTTTCTGAGAATACAATATGTTGTGAGATTATGATTTCTTGTTATGTGAAATATACCTTTGAATGCATAAATGGATTCAACGCCCTGAAAACCACTAAAGAACTTGATGTTTCTTGACGTTTGTAGATTAAATAACTTAAACTTATGTTTTTTAAAAATTTGTATAGGATTTTGGACAAAATTGACCAGGAAAAATGATCAAGAAATGGTCATTTCGTCTATTAGTTAGACTAATCGTTTAATTTATATGGTTGCACTATTTAATAACAAGTCTAATTTTCCATCATTTTTAGATTAATATAGATACTTTAATGTAAAAACTAAATAAACAAAAATATTAATGCAAAATATGAAATGAAATGTAAACATTGAAAAACATGGAACATAAATAAATAAAAATATTAATGCAAAATATGAAATGAAATGTAAACATTGAAAAACATGGAAATGTTTGGAGAAAATATAAGAACAAGCAAAATATGCATGTTCGTTTTGGAGTTGAGTTTTCATGATTTTATTTAATTATCAGTAATTTATTCTATTTGAGTTATCTACTTCATTATTTTTGAGATTTAAGATTATAGTAAAGAAATGTTATTTTTGAGAATATCTAACGACATGACGTCAAGATTTTATTTGGTGGCCAGCTGTTGAGGAGGAAATAGATTATCAATTCGCAACGAAGTCAAGCAAAACAAGAAAATAAAATTGGCCTCCACTCCACTCCACTTGCTTCACCAGAGTTGAATACAAAAGAAAAGACATTGTTGGCCCTCTCGTGATGCGACGTAAAGTTGGTCATTGTTGAAGCAGTGTGAAAGAAGAGCAAGAAAATAGAGTCCCAAGAAAATAGGCTAGGAAAGTGGGCCCAGCAAATAGTGAGATTCCATATCATTTTGAACGTTGTAAATCAAAATCATTGTATCAACTACTCCCACTTGCTTCCCCAGTTGATACAAAAGAAAGACCATTGTTATACGACGGCACTGAATACAAAAGAAAAGAAAACTAGAGTACAAACGGTTGAATATGACGGACACTGCTGACGCCGAGTCAACATCTTTCCAGTTGTCAATCATCTCTCTCCATGTCACGGAAATTGAAAAAGTATTTTTTTAAATAGCAGCGAAGTTGTTTATACTTTTCTCTTTACAAGATATTAATTTTTTAATTTAATACATTTTAATGAGAAATCTAAAATTATTGAAATGATTTTAACGTGCTCCGACATTTTCACATTTTATTTTAATTTTGTTTTGTTTTGTACAAACTAATAAACTATTTTCTATAACCGGTTGAAAGGGTTTTAATTCGCAGTGTCATTTTTATATTTATTCTTTATTTATTTAGGGTATTTTAACTTACATATGTGATATGATTTAAGTATTTTAATTTTGTTTCATACCAACTAATAAACTATTTTCTATGACCGGTTGAAAGGGTCTTAATTCACAATCTCATTTTCATATTTGTTCTTTATTTATTTAGGGTATTTTAGCTTGAATATGTGATATGATTTAAGTATTTTAAATTTTACAATAATATAGTAAATAATTTTTAGATTATATATATATATATATATATATATATTATATTATATATATATATAATTATATATATTATTGGTTGATATTTATATTAATGAAAACTAATATATGGACATATTTAATTGTGTATGTCTATCATTAACTATAAAAATTACAATTCAAAGAACTACCACAACTAAGTTATAAGATAGCTATATCTTAATATCTATTAATAGATTACTTGTTCTCTTATAGAAGTGCATGAGCCCTAAAAAATGATGATAGACAGAGTCCACTCTTCCATCATCTAATAATAGATAGAGTCCACAAAACCAAAATCAAAGAACAACTGAAACATTAAAGATAAAAAATCTCAGTGTCTCAACAAAGATCAACTGAAACTTAACTAAATGGAATGCAACCATCCTCCATCCTCTCACCACTCTAGAGGAACTAGAAATGTATGCGACTATGTGTGGCAGAATGACCTCTCTTTGATAGAGAATTTGTAGTAAAATTTTGTTCACGGTAGATATGAGTGAAGGAGATCCAACTAAATAAGTTTTTAGGTTCCGGATGCAATCCATCTAGGATGACAACATCGAAGCAATTTCTAGCCCGCGAGATGCCCCAAATAGTCAACTAGGGTAAGATTATGTGATTCCTAGGCCTACTTAGCCACCATATGAAACAAAATTCCAAAGTAGGGGAGCACCACCACCACAAGGATATTGTAAAAATAAATGCAACGCAGTTTCATTTGTCTCCCTACACATAAGACAAACTCTACAACCACATAATCCCCTCCTACACACATTGTCCCATGTTAAAATGCAATTTTTCCAAACCAACTATCATAATAGTATAATGTTTGTGGGAAAATAACATCTCCAAAGGAGCACGAACCAACAACTTCTTAAACTGTGACCAAGCCCCTGCCATTGAAATCATATAAGTGCTAACTACTAAGTCATAGCAACAAGTATAAAAATCAACTTTTAGTCAAAATTGCTTTTATCTTTATTTCTAACAACAACAAAAATTGTCTCATTGTTTCAATGTTTTTAATATTATATTTTATAAAAATTAACATTTTGAAATTTAAAAATAAATTTTATTTTTTTTGGAAATTAGTAAATTGTGATTAAATTAGTTACAAAGATTGATTGGACTAATTCCTTGTGATGACATTTGCTTAAAAAATATTAGTAAACTATTTTCTGATTGGCTATGACATTTCTTTAAAAAATTAAAAATAAAATGAAATAAAATCTTAATACATAATTTCTCGGCGGGAATTTATTGAAATCACAAGCTTAATGGGTAACCCCTACACAATCAAAGTTCCCTAAGGGTTTTTGAGGGTGCTGGATCCATATATACAGTGTAAAAACCAGTTTAAATAACACAAATCAAGATTTCACCTCAAATTTTTCCGCCGGATTTCGGCACTGAAAATTCCAAAAAGTCACACTAAAGACAACTCCATACATTAATCTCTCATCTGAAAATAACACCTAATCCCCGCATTGATTGATGGCATTGAATATTGAGCGTGCACCCATCAAATCATTAATACAAATTAGAGTTTGGGAAAGAGGTTATGTTTCAAAGGTATGGCCTCTTGAACAACATTTATCTTTTAATCTATATTTTTCCTTCTAATATGTTAATGGTGCTTTTTCAAGAACAATGGTCATTTCATTGTATTCTTTCAACTCTATGTCCAGTGTTTCGTGCTTTTGTTCCGAGGCTTCAACATTTTAAAGTTTTCATTCATAATTTGTGAGTAACTATATCAAAATTTGTTTTCACTAAGAGTTTTTGGGATCTTTAGCCATGTCTCTATTTCTAGGTTATTATTAACATTCATTTGTGTTTTCCATAAGATAAATTCCATTATATTTGAGTTCTTAGGGTTTCTAGGCGAAATTTTATCATATCTTGTAACTCTTTGTTCGATGCATGTTTTTCTATATAAAATACATAACTTACCTTTTTGAAGGTTTTATGTTCCTAGAAGTTGTTGGTCGTTGTCTGTATTTGAGCCATGAGTTTTAAATATCATGTAGGGTAGAGAGGGGATTTTCATTTTCTAGCAAAATTACGTGCTGTCGATTTCTTTATGTTGTAAATTATGTTAGCTTTTATATGATGTCTATATTTTTTCTGCTAATGTGCTTTGATGGTTTTCATGTATATCTAAGAGGTCAATAGAGTTGTAGGAGCAGCGAAATCTATTTAGTCGCCATGATTCTGAAGTAAGTTTCCCGTTATCATTATGGCGGGACAACATTATGTCTACGTTTTTATTGTTAGAAATGTTTTTTTATGAAGGTTTTATTAAGGTTTCACTAATGATTTCTATGGTTGTTTCTAAAGAAATTATATGTGCTTCATCTCAAACTCTCTTTCAACATCCTCCATGCAAGATCTAATCAGTTGCTCATCTCCAGTAAGGATCAATTCATCAACATAAAAAAACATAATCAATAAGTTACCTTCTACCAAAATATGATAGAGGTTTGCATTTGCTTCACTTTTCGTGAAGCCCAAACTGGTGAGATAGCTATCGATCCTAGTGTACCATGCATGAGATGCTTACTTGAGTTCATATAATTATCTATTGAGTCTACACACATGAAAATCTCTGTCAAAGGTCTCAAACCCCTTCAGTTGCTCAATATAAACCTCCTCCTCAATAACTCCATTGAGGAATTTTTTCTTCGCATCCATCTGGAGGATCTCCCACCCCATTTATGATGACAGTGCAAGAATTGACTTGATGGATGAGTACCTTGCTATTGGAGCAAATGTCTCCTCATATTTAATTCCCTCAACCTCAGAGAACCCTTTGGCCAAGAATTTGGCCTTGTGTTTCTCTATGCTTCCATCTTCTGCATGCTTTGCTTTGTAAATACATCTCAAACCAACTAATGATTTGTCTATTGCTCTTGGGACCACTTCCCAAACATTGTTTATGATGATGGAATCATATTCATCTACCATATCATTAAAACATATTGGCTTCTCTTCAACTTCCTCAAATGAGGATGGCTCAGTCTCTATAAGCTCACTCATCAGAGCCATATAGCCAGTGTACTGATCTTGTGATCTCCTCTGCCTACGTTGTGATGTGAGTGCTCCCACATTCTCTTTAGCATCATTTAATAATCTGTCAACTTCCCTAGTTTACTTCCTTCCTTCTTTGGATGTCTCTGCTTGAGTGGATGTCTCCACTCTCTACTCCTCTTCTTCTAGCTACTCCACAAATTCCTTAGGTTCTTCCTTTGGAGCCAAAAGCTCCTGATGAGGATACAACTGAAGATCCCTCTTAAGAGAACACCTCATTTCCTTCTCCTCATCAAATTTCACATCCCTTTTGACCACTGTCATCCTGAGGGATGACAAGTAACACGATAGTCGTGAGGTGTTTCTGTGTACCCCACAAATATGCCCAACTCTGTTGTTGGCTCTAGATTTTTCCTTGCTTCCTTGGAAACATGACAGTAAACTGATGATCCAAAGATTCTGAAGTGTGACACATCTAGTTTCTTCCCTAAAAATGGTTCCTCTGGTGTTATACTCATGCAAGGAATCCCATGAGGACTCTTATTATGCAAATAGAGTGTTGTGTTGCATACTTCGGCCCAAAATTGCAGTGGTAGGACTTGGTCATGCAAAATTTCCCTAGCTACTTCCAAAATAATTCTATTCTTCCTCTCAGCCACCCCATTTCATTGTGGGTTATGGGGTGTTGTCAACTACCATTGAATTCCATCCTTTGCATAGAAATTTTTAAACTCATTCAACACGTAGTCACCTTCGTTATCGCTCCTAAGAGCCTTCACCTTCTTGCCAGTTTATTTCTCAACAAGTGTTTTAAATTCAAAAAATTTGGAGAATGTATGGTCTTTCTTCTGCATGAAGTAGATCCAAAACTTTCGTGAGAAATCATCTACATATATAACACAATACCTATGCTTGGCAGTGGAGGTTGTCGAGAAAGGTCTACAGACATAAGAATGGATCCTTTCAAGGACTACATGTGCCTTGTTTCCCTGATCATTGAAGGTGGATTTTTTGTAGTTCCCCAATGCACACCCTTTGCATGTATCCCATTGCTTTAGTGCTCCTTTGGGGATGCTTGTAGAAATCTATTGCATGATCTTCTAAGCGCCATGATTCAAATGGCTAATTCTTATATTCCATAATTAGACGACATCATAACTCCGCACCTTCTCTACTTTTGTGCTCAATGCTACACAGTCTTCCACATCTAATTTTTAGAGGTTATTCACTCGAACCCCGATCTGCTTCACTTGTCCCATGGAAATGTGTTTCAAGAAAGCCTTCCATTTTCTAAATATCACATCATAGCCATGGTCTTTTGACATACCTACGAAGACTAGATTCTTCTTCAGGCCTGGTACAAGAATCACATCCTTAAGCGTGAGAGGAGAGTCATACTCCCTCTAAAAAGTAATTGTACCAATGTCGGTTGTGCTATAAATTCCATCATCTCCCATCTCGATGTGCATCTAGAGATCCTTATCCTCCAAGTCACTAAAACATTCTTTGTTTCCATTCATGTGGAATTAGGCACCACTATCCAAATACCACACACTATACATAAATGTGATTGCCATCAATGCAATGAGAGTAAAATTAAGCTCAAACTATGAGGCTAAGGCTTCACCCAATGCTCCTCCTGCATTCTTCTTTATTTCCTTCTTACGTAGACACTTTGTTGCATAGTGCCCGAATTCATGACAATGAAAGCACTTGTTTTGGACAGGTCTTTCTTCTTGCCCCCTTGAGTAGATTCTACTTTGGATTGGGATTTCTTCCCTTTCCCTTTCTTTGAATTTCCATCCAAGGCACAATTTTCCTCATCCTCGCCTTGGATGATGTCTTGTTTAAGGTGTTTTGTCTTATCTCCTCTTGTACCAAATCAAACCAAAGGCATTCCCAATTTGGTAGCTTCTCCCTCTTGTTCACGAAATATTGGTAGTCGTGCCAGCTCTTAGGAAGGCTTAGAAGGACTAGGCTCACCAAATCATTCATTGCTATAGTAACACCAACTTGACCGAGTTCATCACGACATTGTGTGAGCTTGCTCAGGTATAGTGGAATGGTCTCATTCCTTTGCATCTTGACATTTCGAAGCTTGTCCTTGAGTGCCAATTTCCTATGGTCACTACTATTATCGAACAAATTTATCAACACTTGCCACATTACATACAAAGTCTCTTTCCCATGGATATTGGAGATAGTATGGTCTCATACTCCCTCTAATATGATCCATCTCTCCTTGACAATGCACTTCTTCCAATATGCTAAATTCTGAGCATCCACTACTGCTAGTTTCGGAATATCATTATTAATGAATTCCTTCGACCCATTATCCTCCAGTACTGCCTCCATGAGGTCCTTCCATGAAACATAATTTTATCTTCTGTTAAGGGCATACTCGAGCCTTAGTCCATTGAAAGAAATATTCTTAGTCCCGAAGAAAACCTACAACCTGATATGTAGCCTCGAACCTCTTGCAATGAAAACTTAAAAATATTTACTCTACTATGATTCCAGCTCTGATACCATGTAGAAATTATGTGTAGATTTAATACTACTCATGAAATTTACTAAACCACAAGACTTGAAGCTACTCTACTGATTTGTGGAATTTAATTCACCATATGAAACAAGAATCATAGACATGCAGGAGGAAACATCACACGTGCACAAAGATTTATCTAGGGTAAAGCAACTGCTCAAAACTCCTTTACTATATATATTGCATTAATCAGAGAATAGAGAATAAATACAATGCTTGCTCAAGCCTGAGAACATCCAACAACTATATAGTTTATCCCTCTGCCTGACTAACTGAACTTGGCCCAAAACTTAGCCAATTTCAAGCCTTCCCAAGCTCATATTTACTTGCGTTGTTCCCTTGGGATGCCCCTATTTTTGTGGAAATTCACACCAAGGAATTGCGCAATAGCCTTATGCAAATATCTGAGTGCATGCACCACCTGTATGTTGGCATAGAGTCCCCTAGGGTCATTTTTGGGCTTAAAAGCCCAAGTTTTGTATGTAAAGTGTAAAGTATCCACAATTTGTGGTCGCAGAGCACATAGATGTAAAGTGTCATAAAGGTTTGTTACCCTTATGTTTATGTAAGTTGTTTCGGCTTTAGAAGATCTACCCATGGCCCACGAACCATGGGATTGTATAAAAAGGAGAGTCTTAGAAGAGTCTAAGACAAGTTTTTGGTTGATGATGATGAATGTTATGGGTCATTAGCAGAAAAAACGAAGAGTCTTCGAGTAGAAGAGAGGCTCTGCAATTGTGTGCACAGAGGCCTATGGTAGAAGTCCGCAACTGAGTGCACGGACCCCTGCAACTAAGTGCGCAGGGTATTTAAAGTCTGTAAGAAGATATGAAGCATTAATAAAGAAGATTACTCTAGAAATATCTGTGTTTGATCTCTTTTGTGATGAATGAATGTGATTATATCATGACGTGTATTGGGTTTATGATTTAATACTGTAGTGATGTGTGAATCTGCATTTTGTACCTTTTTATATGAACACAAGTGATAATATATGTTTACGCGAAGAATATCTTAACGCATGTTAAAGTTACAGATACTTAATATGATCTGGGTAAATACAGAAGTAAGAGTAATTTCAAAGGCATGTAAGTGGTTGATTCGCCTATTTAAGGTCCACCAAAGACAATCCTAAAGGCTTATTGATCTGTGCAAAGACATAAGCAAGGCATAAAACAACATCATTACCATCTATGGGTGTGGAAACTCGGTTCCAGCATCCCCCCATACTGCTTCAGGTGAGACTTCAGCGCTCCGCGAATTGATGTTGAAAGGGCCAGTAGTGTAGGGATTTGTTTGGCTAAACCTAACGGTAAAATTGGGTCAAGGCCCACTAAGCCAACAAATGGTTTTGTTTCCAGGACCGAGATCTGCATAAAGAGATGTGTGATGTCGCATCACTCGAATCCAACTAAGAAGGAAATCAAAGACTGGTTAGATAGAAAGATCCATGAATTCGCGATGCAAGAAAACAAAAATTTGTAATCTTTGAAAGAACAGTGGTTGGATAGATATTTGTACATAGAGATACATGAAATATTCTTTTGTTCCTTCCCGGTTGAATTATACGAGTGGATCGCTAAATTGGCAGACGACTAAGGAAGGTGGGGACTTGACGGTGTGATAGCATGGACCCTAGAATTAGTGTGGATATTGGAAGCCTCTGAAGACAAGATCACATGCGGTGTCGATCACTGACTTTATTGTATCATAGGAGGATTTGTTACAGAGTTTACGGTCGATACTTTGGTCAGTTATAGCGAAGCAGAGCGATGCTTCTTTAAGGGACCGCAAGGTAGGTATTTAAGGTCTTTAAATACTTGGATTAAGATGCTCTTGTGTGAAACGAGGGTTATGTAGTTACCTCGATGTTGGAGGTACACGGAATGGAAAGACATTCAGGGATGGAGAAAAAACAGGCCCTGAATATAGCCCACTGATCGGACCTCCTCTGAGTGACGACGAGGAAGAAGCATAGGCTTCACCACAGAGCATTGTTAAGTTGATAAGACAAGGGTTCCCATGAATACCCCACCCACCCACACCACCTCCATCTTCACCTCCACAGCCTACACCTTTACCCACACAACCACCACCTCCGCCTCCATTCAATATGGTGAATGTAGTGAAGTTGCCCGTTTTCAAGGGGTTGGGAAATGAGGATCCGAACCAGTTTTGGTTCGTTGAAAAGGATGTATGGGAAGATCAGGGTATTAGAGATGATTATATGAAGAAAGAAACATTGGTTACTACTTTACAAGAGTGCGCACTAATGTGGTACATTAAGAACTACATTGATAACTCGACAGCTACGTTGGTAGATATTCAGACCGCGCTGAATAACGAATTCAATAGGCCCAAGTCTGAAGTGGAATCAAACATGGGATTCAATGAGATCATGGTGAAGCTTGGCGAGACACCCTGGGACTTGGATCAGATATTGAAGTGCACGATCCGTAAAGCTAACATGAATCTTATGGATGGGCAGCATCGCGAATAGTTTGTGGCTTCACTCCTTCCTCATCCAAGGGTTGCTTTATCACAGCAAAAGATTGGGACTCAGGCGGAAGCCCTGGAGATCACGATGAGATTGCATGAGACATAAATGCAAGATACTAATTTGGGAGTTCATAATATTCACACGCAGTTGTGGAACCTTTGTTTAGAATTTCAAAGTCTTAAGAAAGAAAGAGAAATTCGGCCAGAGGTAAGAGAAGAAGTTTGGTGCCTGAAATGCAAAAGTCATGGGCATGACAAAGATCACTGTCTGTTCTTCATGAATTATGTTGCAGTAGGAGGGTCGATGCCTCTGAGGTCAGAAGCTCAAGCAGGGCCAAGTACAAGACCTGCACTGTGGTGTGCTATCTGTCAAATAGATGGAAAACATGCAACAGACAATTGTCACTTACTACAAAAATTTGTACATACGGCGCAAACAACTCTTCTGTAACTTCTGTAATTCGGTGGGTCATGATGAGTGTAATTTCTATAGCTATGAGCTAGTGATGGATAAAATGACCACATATAGAGTACAAGCAGAAACTCGGCCTCTGGATCAAGGTGGAAGGGGAGTGTGAGGAGGATATCAGGGGCGCAAACGAGGCCGAGGTGGAGGAGGACCTCATAGAGGTCAAGGATAGCTTATTTGCTACAACTGTGGGGGACCAGGACGCTATGCACGAGAATGTACGAACCCAATGTGCCTATCATGCCAAGAATCCCATGAGGACCCTTGTTATGCAAATAGAGTGTTGTGTTGCATACTTCGGCCCAAAATTGGAGTGGTAGGACTTGGTCATGCAAAATTTCCCTAGCTATTTCCACAATACTTCTATTCTTCCTCTCAGCCACCCCATTTCATTGTGGGTTATGGGGTGTTGTCAACTCCCGTTGAATTCCATCCTTTGCATAGAAATTTTTAATCTCATTCAACACGTAGTCACCTTCGTTATCGCTCCTAAGAGCCTTCATCTTCTTGCCAGTTTATTTCTCAACAAGTGTTTTAAATTCAACAAATTTGGAGAATGTATGGTCTTTCTTCTGCATGAAGTAGATCCAAAACTTTTGTGAGAAATCATCTACACATATAACACAATACCTATGCTTGGCAGTGGAGGTTTTCGAGAAAGGTATACATACATAAGAATGGATCCTTTCAAGGACTGCATGTGCCTTGTTTCCCTGATCATTGAAGGTGGATTTTTTGTAGTTCCCTAATGCACACCCTTTGCATGTATCCCATTGCTTTAGTGCTCCTTTCGGAATGCTTGTAGAAATCTATTGCATGATCTTCTAAGTGCCATGATTCAAATGGCTAATTCTTATATTCCATAATTAGACGACATCACAACTCCACACCTTCTCTACTTTTGTGCTCAATGCTACATAGTCTTCCACATCTAATTTTTAGAGGTTATTCACTCGAACCCCAATCTACTTCACTTGTCCCATGGAAATGTGTCTCAAGAAAGCCTTCCATTTTCTAAATATCATATCATAGCCACGATCTTCTGACATACCTATGAAGACTAGATTCTTCTTCAGGCCTGGTACAAACATCACATCCTTGAGCGTGAGAGGAGAGTCATACTCCCTCTAAAAAGTAATTGTACCAATGTCGGTCTTGCTATAAATTCGATCATCTCCCATCTTGATGTGCATCTAGAGATCCTTCTCCTCCAAGTCACTGAAACATTCTTTGTTGCCATTCATGTGGAATGAGACACCACTATCCAAATACCACACACTATGCATAAATGTGCTTGCCATCAATGCAATGAGAGTAAAATTAAGCTCAAACTTTGAGGCTATTGCTTCACCCAATGCTCCTACTGCATTCTTCTTTATTTCCTTCTTACGTGGACACTTTGTTGCATAGTGCCCAAATTCATGACAGTGAAAGCACTTGATTTTGGACAAGTCTTTGGACAGATATTTGTACACAGAGATACATGAAATATTCTTTTGTTCCTTCTCGGTTGAATTATACGAGTGGATCGCTAAATTGGCAAACGACCAAGGAAGGTGGGGGCTTAACGTTGTGATAGCATGGACCCCAAAATTAGTGCAGATATTGAAAGCCTCTGAAGATAATATCGCATGCGGTGTCGATCACTGACTTGATTGTATCATAGGAGGATTTGTTACAGAGTTTGTGGTCGATACTTCGGTCAGATATAGCGAAGCAAAGCAATGCTTCTTTAAGGGACTTCGAGGTAGATATTTAAGGTCTTTAAATACTTGCATTAAGATGCTCTTATGTGAAAAGAGGGTTATGCAATTACCTTGATGTTTGGAGGTACGCGGAGTGGAAAGATATTCAGGGATAGAGGAAAAACAGGCCCTAAATATAGCCCACTAATCGGACCTCCTCTGAGTGACGACGAGGAAGAAGCATAGGCTTAACCATAGAGCATTGTTAAGTTGATAAGACAAGGGTTCCCGTGAATACCCCACCCACCCACACCACCTCCATCTTCACCTACGCAACCTACACCTTTACCCACACCACCACTACCTCCACCTCCATTCAATATGGTGAATGTAGTGAAGTTTCCCGTTTTCAAGGGGTTGGGAAATGAGGATCCGGACTAGTTTTGGTTCGTCAAAAAAGATGTATGGGAAGATCAGAGTATTAGAGATGATCAGATGAAGAAAGCAACATTGGTTACTGCTTTACAAGAGTGTGCGCTAATGTGGTACATTAAGTACTACATTGATAACTCGACAGCTGCGTTGGCAGATATTTAGATTGCGCTGAATAAGGAATTCAGTAGGCCCAAGTCTAAATTGGAATCAGCCATGGGATTCAAGGAGATCATGGTGAAGCTTGGCGAGACACCCTAGGACCTAGATCAGAGATTGAAGTTCACAATCCATAAATCTAACATGAATCTTATGGATGGGCAGCACCGTGAATGGTTTGTGTCTTCACTCTTTCCTCATCTAAGGGTTGCTTTATCATAGCAAAAGATTGGGACTCAGGCAGAAGCCCTGGAGATCACGATGAGATTGCATGAGAAATAAATGCAAGATACTAATTTGGGAGTTCAGAATATTCACATGCAGTTGCAAAACCTTTGTCTAGAATTTCAAAGTCTGAAGAAAGAAAGAGAAATTCAGCCAGAGGTAAGAGAAGAAGTTTGGTGCCTGAAATGCAAAATTCATGGGCATGACAAAGATCATTGTCTGTTCTTCGCGAATTATGTTGCAGTAGGAGGGTCGATGCCTCTAAGGTCAGAAGCTTAAGCAGGGCCAAGTACAGGACCTGCACTGTGGTGTGCTATATGTCAGATAGATGGAAAACATGCGACAGACAATTGTCACTTACTACAGAAATTTGTACATACGGTGCAAAAACTCTTTTGCAACTTCTGTAATTCGGTGGGTCATGATGAGCGTAATTTTCGTAGCTACGAGCTAGTGATGGATAAAATGCCTACATATAGAGTACAAGAAGAAACTCGGCTCCGGATCAAGGCGCAGGGGGAGCGCAAGGAGGATATTAGGGTCGCGGACGAGGCCGGGGTGGAGGAGGACACTTGTGGGGGACTAGGACACTACGCGCGAGAATGTACGAACCCAACGTGCTTATCATGCCAATAATGTACTCAGTTTTCCCACTCGACTGAAGACTGCCCTGTATTACTAGATAAGATACATGAAAAGGGGGTGTAGCCTCAGTAGCTGACTCAGAACTTTCAAATGATGAGGGATGAGCCTCGCAAAGAGGATCCTAATCTGAATATTGTGCTGCGAAGTGGAATGACGATTGGCAAAAATAAGGGAAAGAACCCTGAAGAATGTGAATGGGTCCGCAAAGCTCTAGATAATGAGGTTGGGTTTGATCTGTAGAGCGCAAGGGAACATTTATGGAAGCAAAGAAAAGCTTCGCTAAGGCCTCTACCTAAAGAAGTCAGGATAAGCTCGCTGAAGAGATGGGCCCTTCTATGTTTACTACTTTCTTGGAGACCTTTACGAAGTTGTTGCATGATAGCAAGGATGTAAAATGATTACAGGAGCTGATAAATAAGTGTGTTGGTAAAGGAAACACTCCTGGCGGACTGCGCGTAGTCCGAAATATTGGTAAGCATAAGGCAAGAATGGGGCGTGAGATGAGGCTCACTGCGCAGATAGGAGAGTATGAGATGCATCAAGTCATTCTGGATCTGGGGCCAGATGCGAATGTTTTGCCTAAACAAATGTGGGAAAGTGATGGGCCTCTAAGTTAGACATAAATTAAGGCCCATGCCTCTAAATTAAAACATAAATTAAGGCCTATGACCATCCTTCAGCATATTAAACCTCTCTTTTTGCATTAGATAATTTATTTTTAACTTTAATATATTCATTAGGAAGGTTTATGAATTATTGGATATTTGTGCCTAATATTATTTATTTTTGTGGAATATTATGAGAATATTGGGTAGATTATGAAGATTTGGAGGAGGAGATAATTTAGGGACTTGTTCCCTACACAGGAGGATCAATAATAAATAATAAATCAACAAGATATTATGGAATTGTGGCACAGATTGTGGAACTCCAATGATTGAG
>APFE030264160.1:10418-97027 GCA_000404065.3 Pinus taeda
TGATTCCTCCACTCTGAGACGGCAAGTGCCAGTACGGACTTGTGCTCCCACATACCGTCGAGTATATATTGGGAGACCACAATAGGCTGCATCCTTTATCCTTAGGAAGCCGTGTCTGCTGCCCTATCAATCACAATGCACCGAACATAGCATTCGGGAAGATTGACTGTCATACCGTAAAAAGTATTCTATAGTTTTGTGATTGGTTTGGTAATCCTCTCTGCCTAGATCTCCAGAGAAGTCCACTTTTCTCCTTTTTAGACTCCTTAAAGGAAAAGGTCCTCTGAGCACTTGTCACTTTAGGCTCAATAAAAATCGAAGGCGACTAGAGTCATCTTTTTTTTTTCTCGACTCTTTAAAATTAAAAAAACAAGTTGTGTCAAAGCGTCTAAAATTCATTTAATTCGAAAAACATTTTTCCCTTTTTATTTTGAGTTGATCAAGTAATCCTTAGTCGTGGAAGAAAGTCAATCAAAACCCCGTCGTTCGCGGAGACTTACGAGTCAACCATCGTTGACTCTGGAAGCGAAACCATTCCGGACGAAGCGAACTCGTTTAACAGGATCGAAGTCCCCTAGGTTGGTTGGAGCAAGCACTCCAACATCCTTAGAGACTCTGGTTACTCCAAACATTTCTGGAATCCCTGCCTTTACAGGAGAAATTCCACAACAGCAAAAGGACATTACAACTGATCCTAGTGTGACGGTTAACACTTCTATTCCTGAACCGGCTCCGTCTACAGCCGATTCGGTATGTGTTACTCCTCAACCGTCTGCTGCTGCAGAACTTACATCTTCTTCGGCACTAGAAATATTTTACGAACCTGACGGTCTGCCTCTTCCTCCAAGATTGATTGCCATAGAAGAGATTGTGGAAGATCCTCCATCTAGCACTCCAACGCAACTTGGAGCTGGGATAGCCCTATATCCTTCATCATCAGAAAATATTCACCCACCCTCGGAAGTTCCTGACGAATCACTGAGGAATCTCTTGGATAGGTTTAATATGTCTGAACAACCGTCAACATCAAGGACTGTGTCACCCGACACAGCAACAGTAGAAGCTCCTTCTGCTATTCCAAAAATGTTCGTCGGCGTGCCATCTGTCCCAACCAGCTTTCAATCACTGGATGGAGTCCATCCTGGGACCATTTCGACAGTATGGACTGTTCCCATTTGTTTATCTAGAATTATATCTGGAATCTCTTACGTTGAGTCTCGACAAATTGATCTGTCACAAGGTCAATTCGGGCAAACTGTTCCCCAAAGGAAAATTATTCCTTTGAGCACTGGATTACCGTCATATGGAGGGCCGTATACCCTTTCATTATCTTCCCCAGAAGGACAACCATGCATGAGTTCGCAACAAAATTTGGGTTATGCCGGAATCACGACTAGCGGTTGGGTACCAATCCTGTCTCAACAACCAAGAGTTGTATGCTCAATACAACAAAGTTCACCTATGACAAACATCCCCACTACACCGGCTATTGTGGCAGTATCGCAAGTGCAAGCATCACCAGTTACCAACATCAAATGCATTATACTGGTATACAAAGACTGACTACTCAAACGATTCCGTCTTATCCTGGGTATGCTCAACCAAGCCTGAATCAACAGTTGCCCTTCGTGGCAACTCTAGAGTTACTGGATCTAAGTCGACTAACGAACGATCCAATTTCCTACACCCCTTGGTGGCCGGTGATTCCGCATAAACTTCCATTGGATATTCCTAAATTTAATGGAAATCTGGGCGAAGACCCATCGAATCATGTGATGACCTTTCATCTATGGTGTTCATCAAACACTCTCAATGATGACTCGATTCTGCTTCGCCACTTTCAACGCACGTTAACTGGTCCGGTAGCAAAGTGGTATATCGAACTACCTAGATCTTCATTTGATAACTTTAGTACCCTAGCCACAACCTTTTTAACCCATTTTCAGTTACTTATCAGGTACGAAACAAGAACTGAGCTGCTTACCAATTTCAAACAAATGACAGCCACTCACATATCCGATCATATTCATGAGTGGCGGCATCGTCGTAGAATGGTAAAAACATATGTTCCTGATCAGCTATTGGCTGAATGGTTTATTAATTCACTGTTACCCACTATTACAAAAGATGTGGCAAAGGGGGTAGTCGTCACTGAAGAGCAAGTCATTTCTCATGCACAATATCTAGACTTGATCTATACTTAGTCTGGCACACTCTACGATAAAATACCCGACGCTCCTAGACCAGAATTCTCCTTTCCTCCGCCTCTTAAATCAAACAAAGACTCTCATGCTGGCGATGGTGTGATAGGTACAACAAGCACTAAAACCGCAAAGGCCACATCGAAAAAGGCCCACACGGTTTTGAATCAAGATGAAAATTAGGAACTTCTAGTCTCGAAAGTAAATGTCGTGTCGATGGACAAAGGCAAAGAAACCAAGCAGCTAGGAGGCAAGAAGAAAAAACAAGGGAAGAAGAAAAACCAGGGAGACTCGTCTCCTAGAAAATCTTCTGCGAACCCTTCTGGGAATGTGAAACCAAAAAATCCATGCAGTATATGTGACGAGGATCACTAGACCCGAGAGTGTCCATATAAAGAAGAACTTAGAAAATTCTTCAAAAGTTCAAAAACCTCGGCTGTACTGACTGATCTGTTTCCAAACCCACGAACAAATCTAGTTGCTAGTGAAAATGCTTCCCCGTCCCAAGTGCTAATGTTATCAGTCTCGAAGCAACTGAATGATACTCTAATAATAACAAGGAGTAAAGATTACGGGAATCCACAGATGTTGAACAACAAGGATAACGATCAACCTCGTAGTTCAACAACGACTTCAACAGAAGTCGTGCCACCCATCATTCCTGAATTAACAATAAAACCGCCAAAGAGAGTAGTACACAAATCGACGTTTAATCCTTGTGCCTGGGCAGCACAACACTATAATATAGTGGAGGATTTAGCTCAATTGCCATCCGCGATTTCGACTCTTGAGATACTGCCAAATTTCCCCTCCCAAAAGCAGGCTTTATTACCAGCAATAGGTGGGATTGACCCAACGAATTCCAATCTTGTATCTTTTAATCAGAAAGGATACGACCCTCAGTTACCAGCTCAACTAGCTTTCCTCATTCAAGTGAAAGCCCTCAACAAAAATATTCATAGAACGATTATTGATGAGGGAGAATCCACATGTATCATGTGGATGAGTTGCTGGAAAACTCTAGGGTCTCCGTCCTTGTCGCGATCATCAACAACATTGAAAGCATTTGATGGACGTACATACACCCTGTATGGGATACTAAGTAACTTGCAAGTCGAACTGGGGGGAAAAATAGTAGAAATTGGTGTTGAAGTCATCGACAGGAATCTTGATTACAGCATCCTACTGGGAAGACCCTGGATATATGCCATGGCAGCTGTTGTGTCGACCTACTTTAGGAAAATTGCATTTCCTTCCCAAGGAGGAATTACAATCATCAACCAACAAACTTTTCTCCCCAACAGTTCGCAAGTTACAGGAAGCATTCCAATGATCCATGGAAGCCCTAGCATGCTTCATAATATTGAAGTAGGCCTACTAAAAGACCCTAAGTTAATGGGAAATTTTACCCTACCGCCTCCTACGAATTTGGCGGAAGTGGCTAATGTAGGAACCTGCAATATGATATCTTCCATTCAAAAGATGTCGAAAAACGATATAAAAATGGATCATTCACAAGTTTTACCTCTAACCCCACTGGAAATATTATAGAAATCAATGTTCTCAGCATGGGAGGAAAACCAAAGTCAATGCTCCTCGAGCATTTGGATAGATAGGTCTAAGGAATATGGCACCCCTTCAGATCCTTGGTCACAAGTATACTCTACAGACGAAGGAATTATTCAATCGATAATGATTGATGGGGCACCATGGGAAGATTACCACCATCATTCCCATATTCTGACTTGGAAAGAAGATAATCCCAATGACCTACACCATCCTTCAGTATTTGACTTTCTGACGAATACTGTAAACACGGTGGATTCCGAGAGAAACCTATCTAATATCGAAGAGACTATTGCCATAAATATCTCGACCAAAACAGATATTGTAGAGAACATTCATGTCGGCAAATCTTGTTCTTCTTCCGAACTGGAAATATATAGCACTCTCTTTCATGAGTTTAGAGATGTCTTTGCTTGGTCATACGATGAAATGCCAGGTATCGACTCGAGCATAGTTGAACACGAAATTAAGTTGTATCTAGATGTCGAACAGGTATGACAACGGCTAAGGCAGGTGCACCCCAAGAAATTTGTTGCCATCAAGGCAGAAGTTGAGAAACTCCTCCATGCTGGTTTCATTTACCCCATTCCTCTAACCGATTGGGTATCGAATATTGTTCCTGTGATGAAAAAACAAGGAACGATTAGAGTGTGCGTTGATTACAGGGATGTAAATCAAGCTTGTCCAAAGGACAACTACCCTACACCCTTTATCGACCAGATAATTGATGAATGCGCCGGTTGTGAAATCTTTTCATTTATGGATGAATTTTCTGGGTATAATCAAATAAATATCTGCCCACAGGACCAGTCAAAGACTGCATTCATTTGTCCATGGGGCACATTCGCATATCGCAAGCTACCCTTTGGTTTGAAGAACGCAGGGGCAACTTTTCAGAAAGCAATGAACTATGCTTTCCATGACATCAAAAACATCGTTCAACCTTATCTCGATGATCTCCCAACTCATTCGCGAAAGTGGACCGATCATCCGCGCCATTTGAGAGCAATATTTCTACGCTGCCGACACTGCAAGATAAGACTCAATCTGCACAAATGTGTGTTGTGTGTCAGTTCTGGTCGTTTACTTGGCTTTGTTGTCTCAAAGGATGGGATTCGTCTCGACCCTTGCAAGGTTCAGGCAATCATCGATTTGCCTCCACCTTCAAGCCTGCTTCAGATTTAGAAACTCCAAGGGAAAGCAAATTTCCTCAGGAGGTTCATTCCAAGTTACGCTGAACTAGCTAAAGGTTATACTTGTCTTTTGAAAAAGGATGTACCCTTCGTTTGGGACCAGGTCGTGCAAGCCTCCTTTGATGCTTTGAAGAAATCTCTAATACAAGCGTCATTAATGTATGCTCCTGATTATCAAAAAGACTTTAACCTGTATCTGGCTGCAAAAGATATGACCATAGCAATGGTTTTATTTCAAGAAGACAATGGAATTGAACATCATATATATTATTTAAGCTGAAACTTAAATGATACGGAAATGAAATACTCTTACATTGAAAAGCTTGCGCTTGCAGCTGTTCAAGTGATACAGAGATTTCAACACTACGTCCTCTTCAAGAAAACTACCATTTTATCAGATTGCAACCCCATGACTTATATATTGTCGCGACAGTTGCTGGCGGGCAAATATTCAAAATGGATAGTAATTCTACAAGAGTTTGATTTGGAATTCAAGAAATCCAAATCAAAGAAAGCCTCGGTATTCGCGGAGTTACTATGCAATCTCCCATCGTCGTCCAACAATGCAACATCTGAAGAAGTGATCGTGGATGAAAATTTGTTTTTGATATCTTCGAGCGATTTATGGTACGGAGATATAATCATTTATCTCCAGACACAAACATACAGGTCTAATACCTCACGCTCCGAACAATGACGTATTCGATACCAAGCAAAAGACTACGTGATCATCGGTGATATTCTTTACCATCACAGTATTGATACAGTTCTGCGGAGGTGCCTCACCCTTGAGGAGGCCGAAAAAGTCCTGAATGATTGTCATTCAGGCGTGTGTGGGGGGCATCAATCCGGTTATGCTACTGCGCAAATTTTTTTACGAGCAGGATACTTCTGGCCAACAATGTTCAAAGATTGCATAACCACAGTTAGAAGTTGTCACGCTTGCCAACTTTTTGATAGCAAAACCAGAAGACCACCCGCACTGCTGCAACCAGTAGTAGCTGTTGGGCCATTCGCCAAATGGGGCATAGATTTCATGACATGTAACCCCACCTCGACCGGGGGACATGGGTACATAATAGTCGCATGGACTATTTTACCAAATGGGTCGAGGCGATGCCTACATTAAACAATAGCGGCGAAACGACTGCCCTTTTCTTTTTCAATCACGTAGTCTCCAGATTCGGCGTTCCACAGGCCATAGTCACAGATCATGGATCGCATTTTTGCAATCACATGATGGTTGAGTTGGCTATCAAATTAGGACTGTCCCACAACAGCTCTACTCTGTACTATCCGCAAGCTAACAGACAAGTTGAAGCAATCAACAAAGTCCTAAAGCGAATGCTGCAAAGGATGATCGGAGTTCACAAACGGGATTGGAACCTAATCCTGTACTTGACCTTGTGGGCATACCAGACATCGGTAAGAAATGCAACCGGATTCACACCTTTTCAATTGGTGTATGGTCTGGAAGCAATCTTACTGGTTCAATGTGAAATCTCGTCCCTCAAACTCGCAGTTGACCTTCTCCCTGTTATAGAAATTTTTGGGCACTTCAACCCCAATCGAAAATGTCCATAAACTGAGGGCTCTTAAGTCCCTAAAAGTGTTGCTTCACTGCCTAAAGGAACAAGGTCAACTGATTACATCATCTCCCAGAAGTTCTCCACTGAAAACTGCTCATTAATGGTCAAAACTAGACCATACTGAAAGCTTAATGCAGGGGTGCGATGCATATCACCTTCCCAATATACAGGGTACGATGCATACTGATTTGCTCCTCTGTAGGGTGTGATGGTCAGGAATGGACAAATGGCAGGGACAAAAATGCGAGGTGGAAGATCATGGAATCTTCCAAAAGCTTCCCCTCTGACACTTGCCACTCCATTTTCGACCAGGGATGAGTAAGAGATCATCATTCTCCAAGTGGAAGCAGGAAATATCAAAGAGAAGACACTAATCAAGATCCCAAAAGATGACTCACCTCTCTGTAATCATCTATATATGGATCCCTCATCAAAGAGATCCAGGGGCTGGAATTTTGTATCTTATAGAGAAGTGTTGTTGGTATTCTGGTGTACATTATCAGTGTTGGGTGATCTAGCTTTACTTGAGGTGAAGAAGGGCTTCTTAGCTGGAGGATGATGCTGGTTTAGAGCACATGGTTGTAATCTTCTTGCTACTTTTCATCTGAGTAAAGCTATTCTTGTTTCCTTCCATATTCTTGTGTACTTGTTTATATATGCTTGTATATGGTTAATGCACATCTGATCCTGCATTATTTATGAATTTAGATCCTTGTTTCTTGCATAGTAGTATGTTTTTGTGATTCCACAGGTCCTTTTGAAGCTGAGTAGACAAAGAATAAGCGGCAAAACTCTATCAAGAAGGAGAGGAAATCGAGCGCAAGACTCAGGTTGGCCCTCTTGGTTCTCCTCTCATTTATTTTCATAAAAGGAATCAATAGTAGACTTTGATTGCTTGTTTCTAAGATAGCCACCCATCTTAGTGGGAATAGCAGCATCTGAGTGGACACTATTCCTGTATAACAAAATGGTGAATCCACTGGGGAGTGACTAGATTACTTGTTAGCTTATCTATCCTTGTTTCTTTCATAAACATATAGACAGAGCCTGAAGTCAAGCCAGCTAGCCTTCGAACTGCATTTGTCATACAAATGCAAAGTAGGTAAATGCTGCTTCAGTCTATCTCCGTGTTTTTTTTATGAATTAAACAATAGATCTGCAAGCAATCTAATTTCCCTAAGTGGTGGCTCTAGTAACCTCTTAGATCACCCCTGTGTTTTACATACACTGATCTTTACTTATTCAGCCTAAACACCTAAACTAGATTGCAAACTGTGAGTGAAATCTCGTTCAAAGTCTCTCACTGCTACCATCGTACCCTGCCTTCATGGAAGCCTGTATGCATTGCACTTCCCGAATGGAGTAGGTGCGCTGCATACTGAGTTCACTGTGTAACGGGTGTGATGATCAGGGAGGATTAACTTTACCCTCCGACTATGGATTTTTCTCACTATTTTCAGTCGTATTCAAGATTTTTGCTGTCTGTAGTTACTGTACTTCTGTGAAAACCCCCTTCTCTTGCATTATTCCACCTCCTTAGTGCAAAGAACTATCAATTCTTTTATGTATTGTGCATCGTTTTTAGTTCTCTTTTGCAAAAAGTAGCATAGTCGAACTGTCGTCTCTAGATCTGAAAGTGTCATAGCTGTCGGTTTCAGTTTTAGAAAACAATCTCATTGTTCTTGATAGTAGACTATACAGTTAATATTGCATAGGATTTGAATTATTAGTTTTAAAGTGTCGAAAATAAATTTCCATTTCAAAATCGCAAAGTGTCTCTCTTGCTTTCACTTTGTTTTGAAAAAGAATTTTGTTGAGTACTGTCGCTTTAAAAGTAATCAGTTTTGCACATAGCTTTCTTAACATCATTCACACATTAAGAGAGCTGAAAAAAATACATGCATTTGCATTTTGAATGCTTGGCTTGATTTAGGACTGTGCATTTAGCGTGTGCTCTATGCTCTGTGAAGAAAAGATTCTTGACTTTCTTCCCTTTAGTAGCTAAGATTTTCATTGCTAAAAGAAGATCAAACATTTGTTTATCATATTAGACTGCATTTTAGGAATTATATATACATCACATGGTGAACCCGAAAGGCAAACTATTAAGCAAGATCAACTTAAAATAAATTCAATGAATCTAACAATGCTTTGGAACTTAATGCACAACATCTAAAGGTCTAGGCTAGAGACGTATTCTGGCATCGTAAAGCCTGGTAACTGTTGCTTTCAGTGTTGGTTGGATGATTACTCCACTCTGAGATGGAAAGTGCAAGTACGGACTTGTGCTCCCACGTACCGTCGAGTATATATTGGAAGACCACAATAGGCTGCATCCTTTATCCTTAGGAAGTCGTGTTTGCCACCCTATCGATCGCAATGCACCAAACACAACATTCGGGAAGATTGTCTGCCGTACCGTAAAAAGTATTCTGCAGTTTTGCAATTGGTTTAGTAATCCTCTCTGCCTAGATCTCCAGAGAAGTCCATTTTTCTCCTTTTTAGACTCCTTAAAGGAAAAGGTCCTCTGAGCACTTGTCACTTCAGGCTCAATAAAAATCGAAGGCGACTAGAGTCATCTTTTGTTTTTTCTTGACTCTTTAAAATTGAAAAAATAAAGT
The DNA here is from genome assembly GCA_000404065.3 of Pinus taeda. Taxonomy (NCBI): domain Eukaryota; kingdom Viridiplantae; phylum Streptophyta; class Pinopsida; order Pinales; family Pinaceae; genus Pinus; species Pinus taeda. The sequence continues at coordinate 19,589 of APFE030264160.1, forward strand.
GTGTCAAAACATCTAAAATTTATTTTAATTGGAATAACGTCACTTTTCCCTCGTTGATCTTAGAAATTAGTCTCCCTTCATCGCACGTTCCTGTAGAATCGCTAAGAAATATTTTGGATAGACTAAATATGTCTGAACAACCGTCAACATCCAGGACTGTGTCATCGGATGCAGCAACAGCAGAACCTCCTGCTGCTACTCCAACAATGTTCGCTGGTGTACCATCTGTCCCGACAAGTTATCAACAACAAGCTGGAGTCCAATCAGGAACTGTTTTGATGACATGGTCAGTTCCTATTTCTTCATTTGGATTCTCATTTGGTATTTCTAGTGTTGAAACTCAGCAAATTGATCCAATGTGTCTTCAAAGGCCAATAGACCCTTTAAGTACTAGATTGCCACCATATGGGGGGAAATATACGTTTTCATTTTTCCCTCCTGGAGAACAACCATATGGGAGTTTACAACAAAGTTCAGGTCAAACTGGAATTACATCTAGCGGTTGGGTACCAATACTGCCTCAGCAACCAAAAGTTGTATATTCAATGCAACCATTCCACCCTACGTCAAATAGTCCCACTATACCTGCTATGGTGACTGCATCGCAAGTACAAGCGCTACCTGTTGTATGTCAACCCCAAGTTTCTCAGGTTGCAATACAACCTCAGGTTAGTGCCTCCTTATCTGGAGTGACTCAGGCTCAAACAGGTACTATGACTCCTCATCTTGGTCAATCATCCAGTATTGGACAACAGCAAATGGTCCAACAACCATGGCTGGTTCAATATCAACAACCGCAATTCCAGCAATCATATCAGGGACCTGAGCAGCAACTCTTTGTAAGTAATGGGCAACTGCATTTCCAAAGCGGTTATCAACAACCATACTATAATGGTTATGCCCATCAACCTTATCAAAGTTACCAACATCAAATAAATTATGTTGGTATGCAAAGACCCACTGGGGTATGCTTCGCCTAACCTGAATCAACAATTTCCCTTTGTAGCAACTCTAGAATTACCAGATCTAAACCGGTTGATGAATGATCCAATTGCTTATGCCCCTTGGTGGCTGGCGATTCTGCATAAACTTCCTTCAGATATTCATAAATTTATTGGAAATCCGGATGAAGACCCGTCAAATCATGTGATGACGTTTCATCTGTGGTGTTCATCAAACACTCTCAACGATGATTCGATCAGGCTTTGCCTTTTTCAGTGAATGTTAACTGGTCCGGCAGCAAAATGGTATATCGAATTTCCTAAAGCTTCTTTTGATAACTTCAGTACCCTAGCCACAACCTTTTTAACCCATTTTCAGCTATCCATAAGGTATGAAATGGGAACAGAACTTCTTACCAATTTCAAACAAATGACAGCCACTCACATATCCGATCATATTCATGAGTGGTGACGTCGTCGTAGAATGGTAAAAACATATGTTCCTGATCAGCTATTGGCTGAATGGTTTATTAAGTTATTGTTACCTTCTATTACAGAAGATGTGGCAAAGGGAGGAGTCGTCACTGAAGAGCAAGTTATTGCTCGTGCACAATATCTAGACTTGATCTATACTCAGTCTAGCACACTCTACGATAAAATCCCTGATGCTCCTAGACCGGATTTTTCCATTCCTCCCCTCCTAAATCAAACAAAGACTCTCATGCCAGCAATGGCGTGATAGGTACGACTAGCACGAAAACCATAAAGGCTACGTCAAATAAATCCCGTACGGTTTCTAGTCAAAATGCAAATGACAAACTTCTTGCCTTGGAGGTTAATGTCGTGTCGACTGAGAAAGGCAAAGAACCAAAGAAACCAAGAGGCAAGAAGAAAAATAAAGGGAAAAATAAGAAACAAGAGGATTCATCTCCTAAAAAATCTTCTGCAAACCCTTCAGAGCTAAGGAAACCTCCTTCAGGGTGTCAGATATGCGATGAGGATCATCGGACAAGAGATTGTCTATATAAAGCTAAGCTTAGAAAATTCTTCAAGAATTCAAAAACCTTAGCGGTATTGATTGATCCGTTTCCGAACCCAGGAACAAATATGATTGCTAGCAACAATTCTTCCCCATCCCGAGTGCTTATGTTGTCCAATTCAAAACAACAAAATGGTGCTTTGATATCGATAAGGAATAAAGATTACGGAAATCCATAGTTGTCGAACAACAAGGCTACAGATCAACCTAGTAGTTCGACAACAACTTCGATCGAAGTTGTGCCACCCATCATTTTTGAGCTAACGATAAAGCTGCCAAAGGGAGTAGTACACAAATCAACATTTAATCCTCGTGCCAGAGCAGCACAACATTATAATATAGTGGAGGATCTAGCCCAATCACCGTCTGCTATGTCGACACTTGAGGTACTACAAAATTGCCCCTCCCAAAAGCAGGCTTTATTATCAGTGAAAGGTGGGATTGACCTAGCGGATTCCAATCTTGTGGCCTTTGATCACAAAGGATATGACCCTCAGTTACCAGCTCAACTAGCTTTCCTTATTCAAGTGAAAGCCCTCAACAAAACTGTTCATTGAACAATTATTAATGAGGGGGCATCTACGTGTATTATGTCAATGAGTTTCTAGAAAAATTTAGGCTCACCACCCTTGTCGCGATTGTCAACGACGTTAAAAGCATTTGATGGGCGAACATACAATCCATATGGGATTTTAAGTAACTTGCAAGTCGAACTGGGGGGCAAAACAATAGAAATTGATGTTGAAGTTATTGACGCAAACCTCGATTACAACATCCTACTGGGAAGGCCCTGGATATATGCTATGGTTGCTGTTGTGTCAACATACTTCAGAAAGATTGCGTTTCCCTTCCAAGGAGGAATCGCAATCATCGACCAAACAACATTTCTCCCCAACAGTTGACAAGTTACGGGAAGCATTCCGATGATCCATGGAACCTCTTAGTCGCTTCAAAATATCGGAGTAGGCCTCCTAAAAGACCCTTCCTTAATGGGGACTTTTTCCCTTCCACCTCTGAGTAAGCTGGCAGAAGTGGCCACAGTGGAAACTTGTCCCATGAGATCTTCTACATCAACAAAAATGAAGAAGAACTCAGAACATTTTGATAGTGTGGATCATCGCGAGGCATTGCCTCCAAGCCCTACCATAGCTACATCATCTGATGATCAATTCAATGATGTTGTACATTATGTACTAGGGGCATTGGAACGAGATCTTTCCTTCATAACCCCCTATGATTTGTGATCAAAGGTCGCCATGAGGATAGTTCTTTTAATGTGTCAACCTCATTAAAAAATGAAACAACTCCCTTTCCAAATCAAGTCTTTCAAAGATCTCGAAGGTAAACCTTCATTCCAACCACTGAGTTGAATGAAATGAAGCTTGGGGGGCATGCACCTCGATTTGCATTATTATGCTGCAGGCATGCAAACTTATCACGAGCAGTGTTACCGCAGGATTCAAGCTCGTTAAAAAATAAACCCGCCATGAGAAGCTTTAACGCGGAATTCAAGCTCGTTAAAAATTAAACATAAGCAACGAGCAGTTTTAACGCGGAATTCAAGCTCGTTAAAAAGTAAACATAAGAAATGAGCAAATGTTTCCCCCAGAGTTTAAGCTCATTAAAAAATGAACCAATCCCCAGTAAATAACCATTGTGAATGCATTATCATCAGCTTTTGAGCCTTGGTCGTGTTCTCATCATCACCTCCACTCTGTTTTAGCTGATCATACGCCTCCATTTGATTGTTTACCCTTTTTGAGGAACATCTGTGAAGAGTGATTCTGTTAGCCATCCTTGTGACACTGTCGTGATTGGAAAATTCCAAACCTTACCTAGAATCATCTGCTACCCGAAATCATCACTCGTTCCTCGAAAAATGAGTCTCCTTCAAGCTCTTTTCAACTGACTCGCGAAATATGAAAATATTGCCAAGCGATTAGCCTCTCCGGCTCGTTAAATATATCGGAAATGCTATCCCTCCTCTAAATTTTAATCTTTTTGGACCTGAGGGATTATTACACAAAAAGATCGAGTGCTTGTCTTGTTCGGCTCGTTAAAACTATCATAAATTTATCCCTTTCATATTATTTTATGCTTTTTCGGACTTAAGGGATTATATGACGAAAAAGAATCATTGGAGTCTCCTTTTCGTCCCTTTCAAAATCTCTAAAATTGAAAAGGATCGATTTATCTTTGTCGTTAAACTCGTTAAAACCGAATAGCGACAAACTTGTCCAAATGGAAGAGAACGAGTTTCACTATCACTAGGCTCGTTAAAACATAGCGACAAGTTCATCCGAAGGGAGAACTATAGAACAAGCATATGTATCCTCCTCAAGCTTGATAAAAATAAAGAGGTATTGGTCAGCAATGACTGGGGAAAATTGGGAAGAAAACTTGAAGAAACTTTATTGGTAGCAAGTCGCTCTTGAACATGACACTTTCACTCCGCATTTGAGACAGGTTGGGTTGTTCCGTTCACTGGTCGTATCACCATTGGCCCATCACACCACCCATATTTGCGATTAATGCTACCAATTCATTATCAGTGTCGCCAGTATGTTCAAGAGAAGTCGCTCAGAGAATTCATCTGTGTCTCATCCGCTGCAATACATTCATGCTCCATTCTTTCATGACCGCCACCCTGCACCCTGTATCATCATATCGTTTTCACCTCCAAAATCATTTGCTTCGTTCTATGTCGTAGATGTGGGATTCATTAAGGCCCTCCTATGACAGGTCACTTCTTGTCGACATCAGCTCATTATCCAAGAAGTCGACCTAGGAACAACCCCTTTCAATACTTTGAAGCTTGCATGCCTCAATGGCAAGTTTCTCACTTTCGGTGACAGGTTTACATTTACATCAATGGCCTTCGACCAAGAGATTTTGCGTGGTTTTCGACGCCAAGTCCCTTTTTCACACCACGTGAATTGTACTATAGTACCTTGAGGGTCATTGTCATTATTGGTGATTCCTCTCGCGCCTGTTAACAGCTTACATCATTGGCTGGTAATCAGGCGATGTATTTCCATGTTCGACTCGAGAACATCTTTCACATGGATCAACTTGTACTCCGAGTGAAGATTGAACAAGTTTTGAAGACCCCGGATCTAGTTTCATCCATCCGGCTGCGATGTATTTAGGAATATAAAGAAATCAAATGTACATCATTGCCGAACAGATGATCATCCAAATCAAAGGATGATGACTCTGTCTGAATCATCAATCTGCTACACACACAGTTGTATGTCCTATGTACATGAAAATGAATTTATAAAGTTGATCATGGGAATGCCTGCCATAGCTAGATCATGAAAAATACTATGAAGATAATGTATTTTATTGTATCTTATTACAGGTCGCCTTCCAACTCAAAAAAACTTCGGATCCTAATGATAAAGCATTTCACCCGACATCAAAAGATTAACGACCTCATGCTTTAGGGGGGAACTGTTATAGACATTTTTGGGCACTGCAACCCCAATCATAAATGTCCATAAACCAAGGGCTTCTAAGTCCCTAAAAGTGTTGCTTCACACCCTAAAAGAACAAGGTCAGCTGATTACATCATATCCCAAAAGTTCTCCACAGAAAATTGCTCAAAATTGGTCAAAATTGGACCATACTAATTGCTCCATGGCCAGGGTGCGATGCTTCTCACCTTATACACACGGGAGGTGCGATCCATACTGAAACGTCCTTCTATAGGGTGCAATGGATGAGAATAGACAAGTGGCGGAGACAGTTTGCTAAGTGGATGATCAAGGAATCTTCTAGAAACTTCTCATATGACACTTGCCCCTCAGAATTCGCCCAAGGATGAGTAAGAGACCAATGAAATCTCCAAGTGGAGCCAAGAACTATCAGTGGAATGACACTAATCAAAAACCCAGAGCTGACTCACACCTCTACAAATATCTATATATGGATCCCTCATCCCAGAGATCTAGGGGTTGAAGGCTGGAATTTTGTATCTTGTAAGGAAGTGTTGTTGGTTTCCTGGTGGAACATCATAATGTTGGGTGATATAAGCTTTTCATGAGGTGAAGAAGGGCTTTCATGCTGGGAGGATGATGCTGGGTCAAATCAATGGGTTGTAATCCTCTCTTCTAATCTTTACATCAATAAAGCTATTCAAGTTTTCCTCCACATTCTTGTATGTCTGATAATATGTGCATTTGTGTGGTCAATATATATTTGGTCCTATATTGTTTATGATTGTAGATCACTGCACTTTGAAGGTATTATGTTGCTTTGACTTTACAGGTACTCTTTGAAGCGGAGTGGTCAAGGAAAGAGTGGCAAAGACCTGTCAGAGAGGAGAAGGAACAAGCAATGAACCGAGCGAAAGATTGAGGTTGGTATTCTTTGCTCCTCCCCTATCTACTTCTCGTAAAGGAAAACGAAAGTAACTTTAATCTGTTTGTTTCTAAGATAGCTACCTGTCTTAGTAGGACTAGCAGCTCTGCATAGACACTAGATTTCCCGATAAGAAAATGGCGACTCCGCTAGGGATAAAATAGCTTGTTTTCTTGTCTATATTTGTTTGCTTTATAAATGACAGACGAAGCCTGAAGTCAAGCTAGCTAGCCTTCGAACTGCATTTTCTATGAAAGTACAAAGTAGATCAATGATGTTTCAGTCTATCTCCGAGTTTTGTTTATAAACCAAACAATTGATTTTCAAACATCCTAACTGCCCTGGTGGTGGCTCAAGTAGCCTCATTAGATCAGCCCCTGTGATTTGCATTTACTGACTATCAGCAGCTCGACCCAAATCCCTAAACTAAGCTGCAAATTGTGACCAGAACCAAGTTGAAGTCTCGTCCCTGGACCATCGCACCTTCTCCTCTTAAGAATCTGGATGCATCACACCTCTCGTGTGTAGTAAGTGGGATGCATCGCTCTTTCCCTGTGTTACAAGTGCGATGATCAGATAAGACCTTTTCTGCTTCCAGATTTTGGTTTTTTGTTCACTCTCTTCAGCTTTATTCAGGAGTTTTGCTGTCTGTGATCAGTATACCACTGTGGAAACTCCCTTCCTTTGCATGATTCAGCCTCCATACTACAAATAACTGTAAATGTTTTTATGTATTGTTTCCCATTTCTGGTTCTCCTTAACAAAGAAGTAGCATAATCAAACTGCTGTTTTTTGATTTGGAAGTGTCGCAAGTGTCGTTTTTCAGTCAAGGAAAAGAATCCTACTATTCTTGATGGTCGATTACACTGTTACTCTTGTATTTGATTTGAATTAGTAGTTTTTCAAGTGTTGAAAGCAGTTTTCAATTCAAAATCGCAAAGTGTCGTCATTATCTTTCTTTCGTCTTTTGAAAAGAAAATCGTTAGTACAAACGATTCAAATTTGTACTTAGCATTCTTTTTATCATTCACACATTAAGAAAGCGAAAACAAATACATGCATGTGCATTTGCATTTAGACTGCTTGTTGATTTTGATTTAGGATAGTGCATCTAGTGTGTGCCCTCTGCTCTATGTTGAAAGAATCCTTCTTCTCTTTCCTTAGTAGCTAGGATTTTCATTGCAAAAAGAAGATTAAATGATTGTTTATCATCTTAGATTGCATTTTAGGAATTGTATATCTACATCATGCGGTGAACCTGAAAGGAAAACTTCTTAAGAAAGATGAACTGTAAAATAAATTCAATGAACATAAAAACGCTTTGGAACCTAACGCACAACATTTAGAAGTCTAGGCTACAGACGTATTCTGGCATCATAAAGCCTGGTAACTATCGCTTTCATCGTAGGTTGGGTGATTCCTCCTCTTTGAGACGACAAGTGCCAGTACAAACTTGTGCTCCCACGTACGATCAAGTATATATTGAGAGACCACAATAAGCTATATCCTTTATCCTTAGGAAGCCGTTTCTGCCGCCCTATCGATTGTAATGCACTGAACAAAGCATTCGGGAAGATTGACTACCTTACCGTAAAAGGTATTCTGCAGTTTTGCAATTGGTTTGGTAATCCCTCTATCTAGATTTCCAGAGTAGTCTCTTTCGTTCCTTTTTAGACTCCTTAAAGGAAAAGGTCCATCTGAGCACTTTTCACTTCAATCTCATTAAAAATTGAAGGTGACTAGAGTCATCTTTAGCTTTTTTGCGACTCTTAAAAGTTGAAAAAGCAAGTTGTGTCAAAGCGTCTAAAATTTATTTTAATCGGAATAACGTCACTGTTCCCTTGTTGGTCTTAGGTTGAGAAAAATGGAGTCCATCAACCAAGGATTTCCCCTTGAGGGAAATCCTAGTTCTCTCTCCTCTTGGGGAAATGTTGGTGCACCTCATATGGCCACATTGTCCCTCCCAGGACTGACAATCGGCTTGCCAATATGGCTCTTCTCGACCTCTGTTGTCCAAACCTCCGCGATTCTTGAGCAATCAAGTCAGCAACTAGATGATACTAGAGTTACCCCCCAACATTCTGCTTCACTTGTTTCTCCCTCCCCTCCTTCCTCTTCACTTGGTGAAGTTGGTAAAGCTAGAAAAAAAGTAACTGAGAAGAAGAAGAAAGGGAAAGAGAAAAAGAAGAAGGAGCCAAAGGCAAAAAGGGGAAAAAATGCATCATCTTGCGAAAATCCACACAATGAACTGTCCAAACCCAAATCCCCATGTGTCATTTGCAAAGGGGACCACTATCATCGAGATTGTCCTTGCATCCCTCAAATCTTAAGGGACTGGTCTCCTCATTTGCACAAACCGGTGTCATCAACCTCTGACGATCATGTTGAGAGTACACCATCAACTAGTGAAAACGAAATCTCTGGACAGAAAGGAAAATGTAAATTTCCTTGCAAATTGTGTGAAGGCAATCATGCTGTCCACCGGTGTTCCTTCTTGGACGAAGCTAAAAGAGTCTTGGATAATCATCCTACTTCACTGCTACGGCTTCCTCCTGGGTACAAGAAACTCTTGCTGAGTCCATCGCTAGTTGAAAATATGACTGACACAACTTTGTGGTTGTTGAAGCATCTACCATTAAAGATAAACCCTCTGAATCCATACCAGATGAAAGTCAAAAGGTTGAGGCGGTAGTCGACCCGGTCTTGTCTTAGAAAGGTCCATCTTCAGATAATATAGTCACCGAAGAGAATGAGAACGACATTATTCAAATTATTTTCGTAAACACAGACTCTGATGAACATGGGGGCAATCTACCCATTCCTTTACCGCTGGAAGGAAGTTCGTTAGGGTCATATCGGGCCATTTATTCGGTCCCACCTCTGAGAAACCTAGTCATTTCCTTCGATTGGAATCTACTAGGTAGACCCTGTTTACCATCTAATGTACAATTCCAAATCATTGTTCAAGCTTACAGAATGGTCATGGTCGGTACCATCATAGATGAGGGGGCTTCTGTGAGTATCCTTTCCTCAACTGCTTGGAAAGCACTTGGTTCACCATCGCTTCTGCCTGAGATGCAAAATCTAATAGGCTTCGACAAAGGAACCAGTCGACCATTCGGGATCCTTCCAAGTTTAACTATAACTTTGAGAGGGAAAACCGTTTATTTGAATGTAATGGTAGTCCAAGGACCTTTAGATTATAATTTTCTCCTTGGGCGCAACTATATTTATAGCATGGGAGCCATTGCATCCTCACTCATTCGAGTAATGTGTTTTCCCCATGAAGGTCGAGTGGTCCAACTCGTAGACCAGCTTTCATTCCCCGGCTCACACATAGCTAATAATCAAATGCCATCCCTAACTGGTCTTTTCACGCAAGGAATGTCTCATCAATCTCTAGTCCATCCACTTAAAAAACGCAAGTAATTCAGTGGTCATGACTGAAACCCAGGGGGCATGCACCCTAGTCTGCTTCGGCAGGGAAACTTTGGGTATAGGGTAGGTTTCCGCAAAGGATATATGACTAGTCTAACACCCGTCCATTGAGGAAAGTGGGATTAGACCGGAATAAGATTCCATCGTCAAGGTTAGGTGGTTGGAGCTAGAATCACCTTTGTCCAAATGGACTAAGCCAGGAAGTGTTTCTGTCTACTACGCGGATGGAAACTATCTTGCAAATGCGAGAACTTCTATATGGTAGCCTAGAAACTCTATTTCATATACCTGGGGGCATTCAAACATTTTTTCATGCAAGAGAAGAGCGACCATTTATTTTCTTAGTTTGTAGATTCTCAGCCCTTTAAACTCGTAGGATTGGTTGTTCCTAACTTGCATAATGAAAGGATACAGAGCAAAGCTTTGAAAGGTGCAAGCTCCACAAAAATGGAATCTATCAATGAGACATCCTTATTATGCGACTGGCATGAGCAGTTTTTATGTGAAGTTCAAGCTTGTTAAAAATTAAACCTAAGCAATGAGAAAATGTTCCCCCAGAGTTTAAGCTCATTAAAAAATGAACCAACCTCGGGTAAATAACCATTGCGAATGCATTATCATCAGCTTTTGAGCCCTGGTTATGTTGTTACCATCACCTCCACTATGTTTTAGCCGATCATATGCCTCCATTTGATTATTTACCTCTTTGAGGAACAACTGTGATGAGTGATTCCATTAGCCATCCTGGTGATATTGCCATGATTGGAAAATTCCAAATCTTACCTGGAATTAGCAGCTACCTGAAAATATCACTCGTTCCTCAAAAATGAGTCTCCTTTAAGCTCTTTTCATCTAACTCGTAAAATATGAAAAGATTACCGAGCAATTGGCCTCTCTAGCTCGTTAAAGCTATCGAAAGCGCTATCCCTCCTCTTGATTTTAATCTTTTTGGACCTGAGGGATTATTACACAAAAGGATCGAGCGCTTGTCTTGTTCGGCTCATTAAAACTATCGAAAATTCATCCCTTTCGTATTATTTTATACTTTTTAAGACTTAAGGGATTATATGATGAAAAAGGATTACTGGAGTTTCCTTTCCATCCCATTTTAGACTCTCTAAAATTGAAAAGGACCGAGTTGTCTTTGTCATTAAACTCATTAAAACCAACAGTGATAAACTTGTCCATAGAGACAAGAACAAGTTTCATTGTGGCTAGGCTCGTTAAAACATAGCGACGGGTTCGCACGAAGGGAAAATTATAGAACAAGCATATGTTATCCTCCTCAAGCTTGATAAAAATAAAGAGGTACTGGTCAACAGTGACTGGGGAAAATTGGGAAGAAAACTTGAAGAAACTTTATTGATAGCGAGTCACTCTTGAACATGACACTTTCACTCCATCACCATGATTGAGTCGGGTTGGGTTATTTCGTTCATTGGTCATACTACCATTGGTCCATCATGCCATCCATATTTTGGGTTAACACTACTAATCCATTTCAGTGTCGCCGATATGTTCAAGAGAAGTCGATCAAAGAATTCACCAACCCAGCTTGTGCCTCACCCACTGCGATACCTTCATGCTTCATTCTTTCATGATCGCCACCCTAAACCCCGTATCATCAGATCGTTTTCACCTCCACAAAATCATTTGCTCCATTCCATGTCATAGATGTCGGATTCATTAAGGCCCTCCTACAATGGGTCACTTCTCATTGACGACAACTCATTATCCAAGAAGTCGACCTAGGAACAACCCTTCAGTACTTTGAAGCTTGCATGCCTCAATGGCAAGTTTCTCACTTCTGGTGATAGGTTTACATCAATGGCCTTCAACCGAAAGATTTTGCATGGTGTTCAACGCCAAGTCTCTTTTTCACACCACGTGAATTGTATTGTAGTACCTTGAGGGTCATCATCATTATCGGTGATTCCTCTCGTGCTTGTTAACAGCTTACATCATTGGGTGGTAATCAGACGATGTCTTTCCATGTTCGACTCCAGAACATTTTTCACATGGATTGACTATTCAGGAAAATAAATACATCAAATGTACATCATTGCTCCACATATGATCATCTGAGTCAAAAGATGATGGCTCTATCAGAAGCATTAGTTTGCCACACAGACGGTTGTCTGTCCTATTTACATGAAAATTAATTTATAAAGTTGAGCATGGGAATTCCCACCTCAGCTAGATCATGAAAATGTTATGAAGATAATGTATTTTATTACAGGTCGCCTTCCAGTTCGAAAAACCTCATATCCTCATGATAAAGCATTTCACTCGACATCAAAAGATTTTTGACCTGATGTTGGGGCAACTGTTATAGACATACTTGGGCACTGCAAACCCAATCACATATGTCCATAAAACAAGGGCTTTTTAGTCCCTAAAAGTGTTGTTTCATGCCCTAAAGGAATAAGGTCAGCTGATTACATCATCTCCCAGAATTTCTCCATAGAAAACTACTCAAAATTGGTCAAAACTGGACCATACAAATTGTTGAGTGCTAAGGGTGCGATGCATCTCGCATGATTAGTGCAAAAAGTGTGATGCATACTGGAAAGCCCTTCTATAGGGTATGATGGGCGCGAGTAGACAAATGGCAGAGACAGTTTGCAAAGTGGATGATCATGGAATCTTCCAGAAACTTCTCCTGTGAAACTTGCCTCTCTGAATTTGCCTTGTCTGAAGCTTTTACTATGTGGAGGACAAAGTATCTACAAGCGAGAAGTTGCATAGAGCTTTGATTTTAGAGATGTGAGTCTTTGAGGAGTACTGGGTATGTGCAGGAGAACATAATAATTAATATTGTCATGATTCCTTGTGTGGAGATTTTATCATGCGGAGGATGGGGTTTGTGCAGTAGAGCAAGTGGTGCATAGGGAAATTAATGTTAAACTATTAATGTTAATCTCTAACATTTTTTGCACATAATCCATTTTCTCTGAAACATTGCACATATGAATTTGTGTTATATATGAAGTGTATGAATTTTCTATTTATTAGAGGATAGAAATCGAGGCAATAAAAAATATGGAAAACAAAGTATGTGCAGGAGCACGAGGGGTTTCACAAGTGCTCTGATAGTGTGTTATTGTTATGAGCATTGGTGATATAATTTAATATTTTTGAAGGTGTTGTCAGTGGTGGACCTGCCAACATTTCAAGGGGATATCCCCAGTAAGAAGTCCCAATTAGACCTTAAATCATTTGGTGTAGGAGCCCCAACAGTGGGTCGTAAGGTAATGCTTTGATCATGATGTCGCACAGAGGCAAGTAGAATAACTCTGTCAGTAGCAAGGGTGTGACTAATGTAGTGAGTCAAGGAGGCCGTATGAGAGGTTCTAACACTTTGAATGGAGAAGAAGGTGAAGGTGAGTTCCAGTTTGAAAGGGATCAATCCCAACTCAGCTAGGAACACACAACACAAAAGGACATGAACAACATCCACTAGAGCAGTCCACTCAAATGCAATAGTCACATCATACAAGGTAAGATAACAGGTACAACAGTCATGGATCGGTCCGAGATGAGTATGACAATTGTTAAAGAAAGGTTCATGTGAAAGGTCTATATGATGTCTGGTAGAGTAGTTAACACGGACAGTGACAACATTAACAACATATACAACACATTAACAACAAGATGCATATAATTGCATGTGAATTAGTTCATACACAAGTATGTAAGTTAAACAACATATATCATTAAGGCAACCAAATCAGTCCAACTATAATAACAACACATGCATGAAAATGTGTTGGCTCTTATTATATAAAGAAGTGTAAGTCTAAATCATACAATACATCCATGTAAACCTTCTAGCCCCAATAGTGGAACATTACAAGCACATTCGCCTACTCCTCAAAATATATGTACTAGCTCTATGCAGTGGAGAAGCCAAGGGTGGGCTAACCCTTGAAATTCCCCTTTGTGAGAGTTCAACTACCCTCATGACCCTTCACCTACTCTATGAGTGTTACGTACAACTATTGACACTTGACTTACACTTGACAAAACTAAACGTTACAATGCACATGTACTCATGTGAGACAACATTGCTTGAGAAATCCAAGCAATCCATCACTGACACTTGGTCCACTGTGGTGAGAACAACTCTTTGACATGCTTGTGATGGTCAAGGTGGTGAGCTGATGCCAAGCTTGGTCGTTCCGGATGGTGTGCATGGACCCCACGATGACATATTGGTAAAGGGAACTCTTGCCTCGGTTGCAACTGGTGGATTGGTTCGGCTCCTTCATCCAACTCGTCTACTAACATGTGCATGGTCTTCTTGGGTATGGCTGAACCAAAAACACACTATTGCATAGTGTCCATGTTGATCTTCAAGTGTGTGCTGGTGGTCATGCGCATCAACTTTCCAAAGTACATGTTCAATTCTAGTTGGACTTGTTTCTTGTCTTCACCTTGGTGAGTGTGTTGAATGGGTTGGATTGCACGTGTATGCTTAATGACATGCATGATGTTGAGTCCCTTGCATGCGATAAACAACATTGCTCAGCGTGTTTGCTCTATGTCAGCTATTGGGATGGATCTTTAACTTGTATGGGGGCAGTTTCGTTCGTGAGTGCATGTTGCGCTCACCATTGTTCGTGTTCCTACCACAACTCATTCGTCTGTTTGTGCAACTTCATGTTCTTCCTGAGTTGTTGCTTCAACACAGGTAACTCCTTCTTTGTTCCATTCGTTGTCTTAGCACGATCTTCATGTCACACCATCACCTCATAGCTAGAGTCTCCAAAGTTGCTTTCATCATCAATGGATCTGCTTGAGCTTGCAACCTTGTTCTACCTCCATGTTGTCAACAACCCTCCTATTGCATTCGCTGCATTTGGTATGCTGTCTTCAACAATTGTTCATGATGCTACTTGTTGTGAATTTGCTGTTGTCATATCTTGATGTCCTTGTCTACAAGAAACTTGATGTCTTCGTGGGTAGGAAGGTCCATAGACACTTGATCAACTGCATCCCCAAGTGTTCTTTGAATGGTATCTTCATCTCTGTTGTCCTAGAAACCATTGTACCTATACTGATGAGAGGCAAATGAACACCTGTGATACTTGGAGACATGGCAACACTCATGGCAAGAAATTTGTGAGTAGAAAACCAAAATGAACATGAGAATTGACTCGCAACATACCTGGGTGAATGATCATGAAGGCTGTGCAATTTCGGCCGGGAGGTCAGGACACCGACAACCAAGACTGTACAAGGCACAATTTGGGCTACTAGGAGACTGACTGTGTACTGAAACTGTGCAATGCACAGTCCAGTTTGGCTGCTCACTACTAGGATTGCGTAATGTGCAATTCCAGCTGGGAAGGACTACTGGCCTAGGGACAGATTTGCTTAATTTCTTGGGCCAAGAAGCCATTGACCTCTAGAAATGCGCAAAACAATATTGGACGCTAGTGTTGGGCAAGAATTCAAAAATATGGAGATGAAGGTGAGCCTTCCTTCGCTAGATTGCTCAATACAGCCTTGGTGAAGGTAGAGTCCAGGCCAAGGTTGGTCCAACTTGCCAACGGGAAACTGAAAGCAAATAAGATAGTAAATGCATGGCGACACTAAGTGATAGCAGAAGTGATTGAAAGTGCATGCAAAGCATGAATGAAATATTCACCAAATAAATTAACATGCATGTGGATGAGGCAGTTCACTGGTTGGTCGAATGTCCATGCAAAATAGTTTCATGCATATGACAGCAGTGAGATAGCAACAAAAACTAAAATAGAGCTAGGACAAACTAGTATACATGTGAATGATAGCAAGCGATCAAAGAAAACAAGAAAACAATACATCCACAAGAGAAAACACAAAAAGCGATAGAAATGCAGCATGAGGCATGGGAAGCGGGCTTACCCCAAAACAACTGAGTTGAATGTGCTGACTACTAGTAGATGTGATGTGGGATGTCAGAGCTACAAGGCTGATGTGAGGAATGATCTCTCTAACATCCTGCTGATGGGTTTTGATAACATCGATATTGTGATGCGCATGCCACAAATCTAGGGGAAACGACACTTGGTGGGAGGTTTCTAAATTTCTCCTTGCATGTAACCTCCAACTGCTAAAACATAGATCCCTAAAACAAGGGATTCCTTTGCATGCTGCCTTGGGAGAAGCAATCCTCAGTCCTGGAGGGAACCGATCAACTCAACTACACATGCAAGAGATTTCTCGAATCCTGGAGAAAAAATGTACATTTCTGGCTAGGCGCTGGGTTGGATGCCCAGGATATTTGCACAATTTCTATGCGGAGCAGCTGACTTCTACCCAGATTTGCCCAGATTCTGGGATGAGCAACCTTGCTGGGGAAATTTTCACAAATCATGTTGGTAGTTTTGGCAAGAAAGATTGCGTAATACTAGAGTCTAGCAGGCTGCTAGAGAGGATTGCGCAATTTCTAGAGGGAAGGTTGGTTTCCCTCTAAAAATGTGCAATTTTCAAGGCGAAGCTACTCAAACTGCAACTAGAACAAGTTCGGGTGAGAAACCTGTAAGGGGAATGGATCAAGTTGTGACCGACATGCTACCTTTGTGCAAGAAAGACACCGAAGCTTCCGAAATTGATGAAGCAAGGGAGGCTATTGTGAAGGTTGGAAGGGAGGCTCCAAAATGAGGCTAAGGAAAATTTTTTGAGGGTGTTTGTAGCCGCTACAACACTTGGTGACACACTGGGGAACTCCAACTCTCTAAATGGACCTTGTTTGTGAAAAGCAAGTCTAACACCTCTAGAAGTATTGTTCAGTTTTCAGCTCCTCTTGGTTTCACACTAACTTGATTGTAAGATGTAGCATATTCCAAACCCTTGATCAATTGACACACATTTCAAGCCAAGGAAACCCAATTGTTTCGATTGGGGTTGACAGGTATATGGGTGCATAAGAAGTATAGTCATCAAAGTCTTAGTTTCATCTCTGGTGTTGCTCCACTGCCAGTAGGCCTAGATAGTACCCGGATGGAGTCACATAGGAACACAAGCGTGGCTTCACTGCTAGAAAGCTTGGTCAGTACCCTAGCAGAGTTATTTGCATCACCTCCCTACTTTAATTTTCACTTTTCATTTTTTTCATTTTCACTCTGCATAACACTTATTCATTTCAGAGGCAAAAGAGGGATCTTGACTTATTGAGAGAAAAAGAGGTTGTTTTAGTAGAGAATTAGTTTATTGTATATCTTACATGCCTGTTAAGGTTTTCCCCCTCACCTTACTCTACTTGACTGAGCTGACAAGAGTTAACCCAAAAACCACTGACTAGAGAAGGTGACACTAGTTAGCATGCAAGCATTTTGTTTTCACCAAGGTTCACTTCGAAGAATACGTAATTTCCGTCTACGTATCATGGACTAAAAGTAACAAGCTCATCATACAGAGGAAAGATGAAAGATAACCAAGTAGTGATGGCTGTACAAGCCCTCTTGTACTTTACCTAGCTCACTTCAAGGGTGATACAAGGTTTCATGCAAAACTAACCTATGAACAAAACAAGCTAACAAACTAACAATCAAGAAAGCAAAGTAAGAGAAAAATAAAAAATGAAAGCGAAGCAAGTAAACGTACAAGCAAGCAAACAAATAAAAAAATAAAGAACGTAATAAAACAAGCATGCAAGAAAACAACTAAAAGCAAACACTACTCCTACTCCTACACTAATGGTACATGGGCCTGATCACGTGAACTGATACTTCCAATGCAGCCACTGGCACATTGGTAGACCCATGTTTGTGAAGGATTGGTATGCGAGAAACCTTGTTTTGTGAACTAGCAAGCAAGAAAGATATAACGATGAATTCAACCACACTTCATGATTTAAAGTGCCCACGGGACATAAGTGAGTGCATGTGCATGACAGGCCGTCCATGGAATTATCATGCTACTATGTGACACTACGTGGAACTTTGAAGCATAAGCACACTCTTGACTATGACATGCAAGAAAACAAAAGAAATAAAAATAAATTGCGTCGCACATGAGTGCTTGCAATGTAAGACTCCTCCGATGCATGAGCAATGGGATCTTGTAGTTTGAGTGGAGGAAGTAAAAGCTGAGTGTTATCTTGATCTTGAGTGCATACATATGAGTGATGAGGAGCCTTGAGTGTGTGAACAATTTCCTGATCAGAAGCGAAACCAACCTCAGGAAAGTGAGGGTCTGACATAACTATCAGCTCAGGCTAAAGTGCCTCGACGGTCTGTGGGGTTTCGACTTCATTGACAGATGGATCTTTGTAGACTAGTGGCTTAGATGGATTAACAATGAGTGAATCAACATCATGATCAGGTGATGTGGTGAAGATATCACGACAAACAAGATCATAAAATTCAGGATGTTGGTCGGCATCCTTATGGTTTGATGAATCACACAGAGGGGTAGATGAGGAAGGATGTTCAACCTCCGCATTTCTAGAAAAATCAGATGAAAGATCAAGTGGATTTCCAATGAGTGACTAGACCTCTTCGTTGTTGGATGATGGGCTAACATATGGTGTTTCCTACGAAATATCAACAATGGGTGCATCCGTGGATGAAGACACATGTGAAATCATGGATGGCAGGTTCACCAACGATGTTAGGAAAAAATCGAGGGGGATCAGATGGAAGGGAGTCATCCTTCACTGAGTGTTGATGCTCAAGCTCCCACTCATACTCTTCATGAATAATAGTGCATGTTAGTTGTGCAACACCAACTCCATCAGTGGGTTGTTCCTCGTTGACAACGAGTAAAGAGTTTGGAATGGATGAACACAATACAACATCATCCGGAGGAACACCGGGGTGCAAAGACGGAGGTCGTAGAAAATAATGCATAAGAGGATTTGAAGGACTCACAATGAAATCTGCACGAAAATTGAGTGAAGTGATGTTGGGAGGGTGTGAAGGATGAATAGGTGTGTGAGCATGATCCTCATCATCACTGGGTAGTGGTGGAGCTATTGAATAAGAGGAAGGGGGATAATCAGTTGAGAGAGTGCTTGCTTCCACATGAGATTGAGCGGCTCCATCAACAAAGAATGTTGAGAGAGGCTTGATCTCAAACTTTCTCTTGAGACGGGCATATTTCTTAAGGAAGTACTCAAATCAATCCTAAAGATAAGCAAATTTCATCTGGCTCCTTAGAGCTTGAAATTGTAAGTCACGGAAGCACTGCCAAAAATCAATAACGAATTCATGCAGAGCCCTCTGCTACTGTAACAGTTTTCGGTTGAGATGGTTTGGATGAAAATGATAGAACATGTCTTTAATAATATCACAAAAGTTCTCAAATGAGTGCACGATGTCAGCCGGTAGGCTAAGCGCCCAAGAAAATGGAGATTCGCGAAGTGTGTATACAAGCAAAAAATTGGCCTATTCATCAGAAAATGCATCTTCCTCATGAATCATGGAAAGAAAGTTATGTAAGTGCTTAGGCCAGACCATTTCGCCTTCTCCATCATAGTGTGACTAGACAAGAGCTCAAAAATCTTCCCTAAGATGGAGACATCTTCACAATTCGAAAAACACCTAGGGGGAAGAAGAGTGCAAGACTCCATGAAAGATATGCAAAGGTTCAAAACTAGATGAGAGGACATAACTTGTCATCAAACCCTCCTTTTAGCACCAGAAATGTTGACGGTGCTAGACCCACAAATATGTCAAGGGGATCTCCCTGATAAGAAGTCCCAATTAGACCACAAACCATTTGGTGTAGGTTTCCCAGCAGTGGGTCGTAAGGTAATGCCTTGACCACGATGTCGCACAAAGGAAAGTAAGATAACTCTGTTAGTAGCAAGGGTGTGACTAATGTAGTTAGTTAAGGAGAGTGTATGAGAGGTTCTAACACTTTGAAGGGAGAAGAAGGTGAAGGTGAGTTCCAGGTTGAAAGGGATCAGTCCCAACTTGGCTAGGACCACATAATGCAAAAGGACATGCACAACTTACAACGGAGCAGTCCACTCGGATGCGAAAATCACATCATATAAGGTAAGATAACACGTACAACACTCACGGATCAGTCCAAGATGAGTGTGATGGTTGTTACAGCAAGGTTCATGTGAAAGGCCTTTGTGATGTCCGACAGAGAAGTCAACACAGATGGTGACAACATTAACAACATATGCAACAAATTAACAATTAGATTCATATAATTTCATGTGAATCAGTTCATACACAAGTACGTAAGTTAAACAACATATATCATTAAGCAAACTAGAATAGTCCAACTACAATAACAGCATATCCATGAAAATGTGCTCGCTCTTATTATATAAATAAGTGTAAGTCTCAATCATACAATACATCCATGTAAACCTGCTAACCCCAATTGTGGAACGTTACAGCCACATCCACCTGCTCCTCCAAAGAGATGTACTATCTCCATGCAGTGGAAAAGCCAAGGCACGTTACAATATTGTCTAAGCCTTCTTCAAGATAGTCTTAGTGGAAGCTTGGCTGACCAAAAATCCTATACAATGAGTTATGAGGGACTATTTATAGCAAAGGGTCGAGTGGACATTGACATTCCCCTTTGTGAGAGTTCAACTACCCTCATGACTCTTCATCTACTCTATGATTGTTATGTCCAAATATTGACACTTTACTTACACTTGACATAACTCAATGTTACAATGCACATGTAATCATGTGAGACAACATGGCTTGAGAAAATGAAGCAAGACATCATTAACACTCGGTCCAATGTGGTGAAACTAACTCTTTGACATGCTTGTGATAGTGAAGGTGGTGAGATAATGCCAAGCTTGGTCGTCCATGATGGTGTGCATACTCCTCATGGTGACATCTTGTGGAAGTGAACTCTTGCCTCCATTGCAACTGGTGCATTGGTTCGGCTCCTTCATCCTCGTCATATGCTAACATGCGCATGGCATTCTTGGGTGTGGTTGAATCAGAAACACACTGATGCATAGTGTCCATGTTGATCTTCAAGTGTGTGGAGGTGGTCATGCGCATCAACTTTGAACTCCAATTGGACCTGCTTCTTGTATTCAACTTGGTGAGTGCGTTGAATGGGTTGGATTGCATGTGTGCGCTCAATGACATGTATGATGTTGAATCCCTTACATGTGATCAAAAATAATTCTCACCATGTATGCTCTGTGTCAACTACTAGGATGGATCTTTAACTTATACATGCGTAGTTTTATCCGTGAGTGCATGTTGCGCTCACTACTATTCCTGTGCCTGCTGCAACTCATTTGTCTGTCTATGCAGCTTCATGTTCTTCCTGAGTTGCTGCTTCATCACATGCAACTCCTTCTTTTTTCCATTCACTATTTTCGTACGATCTTTAGGTCATGCCATCACCTCACAGCCGGAGTCTCCAAAGTTGCTTTCATCATCAATGGATGTGCTTGAGCTTGCAACCTTGTTCCGCCTTTGCATTGTCAACAACCCTCCTATTTAATTTGTTGCATTTGGTATGCTTTCTTTAGCTACTATTCATGATGCTACTTGTTGTGATGTTGTTGATGTCATATATTGATGTCCCTGTCTACGGACAACTTGATGTCTTCATGGGTAGGCAAGTCTATAGACACTTGATTGACTGCATTCCCAAGTATGCTCTGAATGTTGTCTTCGTCTTTGCTCTCGTGGAAACCATTTTACGTATACTGCTGAGAGGAAGATGAACGAATGTGATACCTGGAGACATGGTAACACTCATGGAAATCAATCTCTCAGTAGAAAACAAAAATAAACATGAGAATTCAGTCACAACATACTTGGGTGAATCATCATGAAGGTTGCGCAATTTCGGCTGGGAGGTCGGGAGACCGACATCCAAGACTGCATAAGGCACAGTTTGGGATTCTAGGAGATTGACCATCTGCTATAGCTATGTAATGCACAGTCTAGTTTGGCTACTAACTATTAGGATTGTGCAATGCACAATTCCATCTAGCAAGGACTACTAGCCTACGGACAATTTTTTGCAATTTCTTGGGCGAAGCAGTGACTATCCTCCAAAAATGTGCAAAACAGTCTTGGAGGCCAGTGCTAGGTAGGAATGCACAAATCTAGAGAGGAAGGTAAGCCTTCCTTCCCCAAATTCTGCAATGGAGCCTTTGTGAAGGCAGAGTCTAGGCCAAGGTTGCCCCGACTCACCGACGGGCAACTGAAATAAACTATGGCAGTAAATGCATGGCGACACTAAGTGATAGCAAAAGTGATTGACAGTGCATGCAAAAATGAATGAAATATTCAACAAACAGATCAACATGCATGTGGGTGAGGCCGTTCGCCGGTTGGGTGAACGGCTATGCAAAACAGTTTCATGCATGCGATAGCAATGAGATAGCAATGAAAAATTAAACATAGTTGGGACAAGATAATATACATGTAAAAAACAACAAGAGATCAATGAAAACAAGCAAACAATACTCCCACAAGGGAAAACACAAAAATTGACAGAAATGAAACACAAGGGATGGGAAGAAGGCTTACCCCAAAACACTTGAGCTGAATGTGTCGACTGCCCCTAGATGTGATGTGGGATGTTAGAGCTACAAGGCTGATGTGAAGAATGATAACATCGAGGTTGTGACGTGTGTTCAACAAATCTATGGGAAACGACACTTGGTGGGAGGTTTCTGAATTTCTCCTTACATGTAACCTGCAACTGCTAAACATAGATCCATGGAACAAGGGATGCCTTTGAATGTTGCCTTGGGGGAAACAACCCATGCATGCAAGTTTGTTTTTCTCACTCCAAGAGGGAACTAATCAACTCAGCTGCACATGCAAGAGACTGCTCGACTGCTGGAGAAAAAGTGTGCATTTCTGGCTAGGGGTTGGGCTGGCTGACCAGGAGATTTGTGCAATTTTTGTGCAGAGAAGCTAATTTCTACTCAGATTTGCATAAATAATGGGATGAGCAGCCTTGCTGGGGAAATTTGCGTAAGTCCTGCTGGGAGTGTTGGTAGGCAGGATTACACAATCCTAGAGCCGAGCAGACTGCCAAAGAGGACTGTGCAATTTCTATAGGGAGGGTTGGTTTCCCTCCCGAAATGCGTAATTTTCAAGGGGAAGCTGTCTTGGCATTATGATGCATGTGTTGTACTTGATGGAAACCAACTTGTAGTAGAACAAATCACATGTATATGGTAACTAGATGAATCTATAGAAGAAATATCAGATGTGACAGAATGCATGACAGTTGTGTGTACATATGTGATGAAATGCATGACAGTTTCAAGGAATCAGTTCAGAAGGCAACTCACTCAGATGAAAGATCATAGTACAACATGACAACAACAAAGAATTACAGTTTAGACTACCAAGAATGAAGAAAAAGAGGTATACGTAGGTTCACCTTGACCAAGTTGTGTATATATGTAGGTTAACAGAAGAAAAGGAGCGTATAATGTACACATGCACTTTCTCAAAAAGAAAAGTGCGTATACTAAGTATTTGGTCCATGGTATTTTGATCCTTGGTATTGGTCCAAGGTATCTGGTTTGAGGTATTGATCCTAGATATTTGGTGCAAGGTATTGGCCCTAAGTGGTTTTGGTCCATGGTATTGAGGAAGGCCTAAAACTATAAAAAGAGGAGAAGATCATTAGGCCAAGGTGTGCAAGTATCGAATATCTAATGAAGTGTGAGATTTAGTATGTAGGTTATTGGGTTATGGTGTTGTGCTTGACCTGAACCAGTGATGGACCTTAGTGGTTGACGGAGTATAAGATCTAATGATGGATCGAGATCTTAAGGCTTGAAATGAATTATCTTTATATGGTTTGATCATATTTATTGTAGATCTATATACTAACGCATGTATTGTTCTATAAATATTGTGATCTGGGTATAATTGAAGTCGGAATAGAAACAAAATTATGAATTATTATTTGCAGATGTATACACTGGTTGGCTTTGAGAAAAGCGCGTGTACACGCAGGTTCGACACATGTAAGTAGCATATACCTTATAAAATATGTTTCAGTTGTTTCAGCTTGCTGTTGCAGAGTTCTGAGTTCTGGTTTGGGTTCTGGTTACTGTATTGTGGTGACAGTATTCTGAATGATCAGATTGATGGGTTTTCAAAGTGATTGATTGATTCTATTGTGGTTGTTTCAAAAAGTGATTGGTTGATGCAGATGTATTTGATGATTGAATTACAGTAATGATGTTGTTTATGGATCCAGTCTGAAAATTTATGAAACGTGGTCCTTGGAGGAAGAAAGAAGGTCGTAGCCTTTTGTAGGTTGCAACCTACGTACTAGTAAACATATCGACTAGTACAAGAGTTAGGAGGTTGTATCTCCCCTCCAGGAGAAGCTGGAGAATGAGAGAAGGTTGTAACCTTCTGCAGGTAGAAGCATGCGTACTGGTATAAGTATGCACCAATACAAAATTGTAAATAGATTTTCTTATTACTAAAAGGAGACAGAGACGACAATAACAGGTGGTTTTCACCCACATTGGGTTTCCACCTTATATATTGGTGTTCATGTGTGTTGCTAATGTGTGATGCTTTATTCTGCTTTTAATGCACTGTCTAATAAATCTCCGATATATTGGTTAAAGTTCAATGCATGATAAATTGGGTAAATCAAAAGTTCTATGCATATATGCTGGTTGCCCTAAGTACATTCGCGTATACATGCTAGTACACTTATTTGAAGTAGCATATACAAATCTATTTTGGAAATTAAATTATTGATCTGATAATACTGATTCACCCCACCCTTTCAGTATTATCTCCAACAATTGGTATCAGAGCAAGTCCTTCAGAAGAAGCTTGATCACTTGACGGGAGATCCATCATCATGGGTAATCAAGAAAGC
Source organism: Pinus taeda (assembly GCA_000404065.3). NCBI lineage: Eukaryota > Viridiplantae > Streptophyta > Pinopsida > Pinales > Pinaceae > Pinus > Pinus taeda. The sequence goes on from APFE030264160.1 coordinate 44,186, forward strand.
ATGGGATCCATCAGACTACCAATATTTGATGGTATAAACTTTGTTTATTAGAAGATAAGAACCACAACCTATCTACAATAACTTGGAACAGATGTCTGGGAAATCGTGGAAGGACAATATACATTTCCATCGGCAATTCCTACAGATACGGCAGGTAAAAAGCAATATGAAACAAATGCCAGGGTTTTCAATACATTATTGGGAAGTCTGTCACAATCAAATTTTGTCAAAGTTATGCAGCTCAAATCAACCAAATAAATATGGGACAAAATTGTTCTAAGCTATGAAGGAGGCTCTCAGGTAAAACGTGCTAAACTACAAACTCTCAGAATTCAATATGAAACTCTTAAGATGCACAATGATGAAAGTATAGCTAGTTGCTTCTTACGTATAGATGAGGTTGTTAATTGCATGAAGAATCTGGGTGAAGAAATAAAGGAATTTACCTTAGTTGAGAAAGTTTTAAGATCCCTGTCTGCTAAATTTGAATCAAAAGTATCTTCCATAGAAGAAAAACATGATCTATAGTCTATCACTATGACACAACGTCACGGAATCTTAACTGCCTTGAGATGAAAAAAGGAGGCCCATCAGATATGAGAGAAGTAGCATTTAAAGCTCCAACAAAAGGAAAGGAAGAACTCAATGAATCAGGACATATTTCAGAAGAAGAAGATGAACTAAACTTTGTCAAGAAGCTTCAACGGGGTTCCAGAAGATTTAGAGGTAAACTACTTTTCCAATGTTTTTCATGTGGTAGAGCTGGTCATTATGCTACCAAATGTCCTCATAAAGATAAATATGATAAAGGGAAGGAATCTGCAAAACAGAATAGAAAACAAAGTGTAAGTACAAAGAGTTACTATACTCATGAAGATAGCGATGGTTTATCAAATATTGGTGAATATGAAAATAGTAATGAATATAGACTTCTAATGGCTTATGAAGATGATGATTTTTGGGATGCTTTAGAAGAAGATGATCTTCGTGGAGAAATCTCTAAAATCAAAATTTGTTTAGAAGAAAAGAATATGATTATGGATACCTTGACTTACCAACTTGCTGAAAGAGAAAAATACAATGAAAAACTAGAATGTGAAATTGTGGGTTTAAGAAAGGATCTTGAGAAAAAAAAATCTCTCAATCTTAGATTTGCTAAAGGATCAAAAACCTTAAATGAAATTATCAAAGTGCAGCATTCCCCTCTGATAAAGACAAGTCTTGGATATACTGAAGAAGCATCTCAATCTCAGAAGCCAACAACCTCCACTAAAATCCATCTTGATGTAGCAAAGAACAGCGAACAATATGAAAATCGTCAGCAAAGGCACAAAGCAGATCACCAGTTAAATCAGGTTCAATTTGCTTCAAGGATGAACAGAATCCACAACCAACCTCAGTTAAATCATATTCAATTCGCTTCAAGGATGAATATCAATAGAAATTTCAATCACCAGGTCAATAGATTCGATAATCGCAGGAACTTCTTTAATGGCCAGTGTTTCCCATGTCATAATTTTGGACACAAAGCTGCTCAATGTGTTGCTTACAAAACCATCATGACTAGAGAAGCACAAAATCAAAGCAATGTGACAGGGATCAAGTAAAGTACCTATAATAACTTTTATCTTCCTAAAAATGAAATAGAATGCTCAATATGTAACAACTTTGGCCACGAAGAATCTGAATGCAAGAGTAAATTTTAGAAAATATCTCAAAAGGAGCAAACTCCATTAAATCCCAAAATATGGACAAAGAAAGAACCACAAATAGAAAGATGTGGTATAGCCTTGTATGCAGAAGGACAATAAAATCGGTGGTACATCGACAGTGAATGATCAAAACACATGACAGGTGACAAAGAAAAACTTCACTCATATAATGCCTTAGAAAAAGAATAGAATGTCTCATTTGGAAATGGCACTCCTGCTGTCATAAAAGGTAAAGGCTCTATTTTCTTGAAAGAAAAGGTTAAAGCTGGGAATGTTATGTATGTAGATGGTTTAAAGCATAACCTATTGAGTGTTAGTCAAATGTGTGATCAAGGAAATGAACTAGTGTTTCGATCAAATGGATGTGTTTTTCGTGAGGTTGATACAAGAGAAACCGTGATCAAAGGAACAAGAACTCCAAACAACTTATACATACTCAAGGGAGGACAACAACAGTGCTATCTAAGCAAAAACGATGAAAACTAGCTATGGCACAGAATATTGGGACATCTAAGCTTTTGTCAAATAAGAAAAGCATGTGGATTCCATGTTGTTCACGATCTTCCAGATATTAGCATTCCTGAAAATAAAATATGCAAACCATGTCAATTCGGTAAGAAAACCAGATCTCACTTCCTTGAAAAAGAAGAGTCAGGTAGTAAGCCTCTTGAACTTGTTCATACTGATTTATGTGGACCATCAAGGAAGAAGTAACCTTGTGGAGAAGAATACTTTACATTGTTCATTGAGGATTTTTCCAGAATGTGTTGGATAGGTCTTCTAAAGCATAAAGATGAAGCATTGGAAAAGTTCAAAGCCTTGAAAGCTTTGGCTGAAAATGAATCAGATCACAAAATCAAATGCCTAAGATCTGATCGAGGAGGGGAATTTACCTTGGATGAATTATTTGACTTTTGTGAACAACATGGAATAAAAAGGCAGCTCTCCATAGAATGAACTCCTTAGCAAAATGGAGTGGTAGAAAGAATGAAATAATTGTTCAAAAAATGGCTCGGGCTATGCGAGATGAGTCTGGAACTCCTGCAACCTTTTGGGGTGAAGCTACATTTGCTACCATCACTATTCTCAAGCAAGAAAATGTTTGGGTAAACAACACTCAAACTCGACAGGAACTTTGGTATGGTAAGACTCCTACTGTAAAATACTTTAAAGTTTTTGGAAGCAAATGTTACATCAAAAGAACTGATGAAAAACTTGGTAAGTTTGAACCCAGAGCAGATGAAGGTATTCTTCTTGGTTACTCTTCCCGAAGTAAAGGATATAAATGTTATAATAAAAGACTTGGGAAAATTGTTGAATGTATTGATGTTGTGGTTGATGAAGCATGCAAAAATCCAAAACAGATAAAAACAGAAGATTATGACAATGAAGAAGATGGGGATTATTTTCCCACATCAAATCATGCTGATTCTAAAGAAGAAACCAATGAAGCACCAGAAGAAGAGATAATGGTAGAAGAAAAGACTTCGTCTAGGTATGTTCATAAAAATCATCCAGAAACTCAAATTTTAGGGGAAAAAGAGGCAGGTGTGTGGACAAGAAGAACTATTACAGAAACCTCAAGCTACCTAGCATTACTATCCTCCATCAAACCTCAAAATGTAAATGAAGCATTCAAATATGAATGTTGGGTCAAGGCCATGAATGAAGAACTTGAGCAAATTGAAAATAATAATACTTGGGAATTAGTTCCTAGACCTCATGATAAGAATATCATAGGAACTAAATGGATATTGAAAAACAAGCTGAGTGAAAATGGAGAAGTTATTAGAAACAAGGCCAAAATTATTTGTAGAGGATATGCTCAACAAGAAGGTGTATATTTTGAAGAAACTTTTTCACCTGTTGCTAGACTTGAAGCCATCAGGATGTTTCTTGCTCTTTCTAGTTTTCAGAAATTCAAAGTATACCAAATGGATGTAAAATCTGCCTTCCTTAATGGAGATTTAGAAGAAGAAGTCTATATTGAACAACCAGAAGGATTCATTCTTGGAAATGATGAAAAACTTGTATGCAGACTCAAAAGGGCTCTCTATGGTCTAAAACAATCTCCAAGGGCCTTGTATTACCATCTTGATAAATATCTCCACCAACAGGGTTTTTTAAAGGGGTCATCAGATAACAATCTATATACAAAGATTGACACTGACAAATTGCTAATAATTGTTGTTTATGTTGATGACATCATTTTTGGTAGCAATGAAGAATCCATGAGTCAGAATTTTGCTTCAGTAATGCAGTACGAATTTGAAATGTCCTTGCTTGGTGAACTTACCTATTTTCTTGGTCTACAAGTTCAACAAAATAAAGATGGTATTTTTCTTTCACAAACCAAATATCTCAAATAGATCTTGAAAAAGTACGGCATGGAAGATTCTAAACTAGTATGTACCCCAATGGTAGTAGGATGCAGTCTCAACTCAAATGATGAATCAACATCAGTACATCAACCAACTTACAGATCCATGATTGGCAGTCTACTTTATCTAATAGATACCTGACCTAGCATCATGTATGCAGTAGGAATAGTTGGAAGATTCCAAGCAAATCCAAAGGAATCACACCTTTAGGTAGTCAAAAGGATTTTCAAATATCTTCAAGGAACAAAGAACTTTGGTTTATGGTATCCTCAAGATACGGATCTTAATCTTTATGCATATACAGATGCAGATTGGGCAGGAAGTGTTGATGACAAAAAAAGCACTAGTGGTGGTGCATTCTATATGGGTTCCAGATTAGTGTCTTGGTTCAACAAGAAACAAAGCTCAATTTTATTATCTACATCAGAAGCAAAATATGTGGCTGTTGCATCTTGCTGCACACAACTACTTTGGATGATGCAAACCTTGCAAGACATTGAAATCACATGTACTCCACCCATCTCCATTCTTTGTGATAATACAAGTGCCATCAGTATTTCAAAGAATCCCGTCATGCACTCCAAGACCAAGCACATACCCATCAAATATAATTTTCTATGTAAAGAAGTGCTTAAACAAAAGGTCAAATTGGAGTATGTTCCCTCCAAAGAACATGTTGCTGATATATTCACTAAACCACTACTGAGAGAGACATTTGAATATCTTAGACAAAGGCTAGGAGTAGTTGCTGCATCATCCTACTATTAAATCCTATTTTTCAGAGAAAGGTTGTTATACACGAGTTTCATAAAGCGTAGTCACGTACATTCATGGGCTTCTGTGGTCATAGTCACGTATATGTTGGTTTGAGGAAAAACAGTGGGCTAGACTAAAAAAAAAAGGGTCTAATATGGTTTTGTCAATTATCTGCTTTGTTTGATGATGGATACAATCTGCTGATAACATGTGGAAATATGTTGGTCCTCATAACTTGTTGATAGCTTGATGTATATCTGATTTATGATGATGCCTTGATATTTCCTATTGATATATGCAATAATCAAATCTAATAGTGAACATCTGGCACAGGTTCAGGGGGAGCATATGCATCTAATAATGCATTGTTGGCATTATCTTAGAAGATATTGGTATAGATCCGCATAATTTTTTTGATTGAGGTTAGTCTTTTGATGATGGAAATATACAGGCTGTTGATCCTGATGTTGCTGATGGTGCAGATCATATATGGTGTATGATAGTTTTTATGACTATCATGGTCCTTTTTAGATCAGTTGTCCTTATTATAAATTTCATGTATATCATTTAATGTAAAGGTCATGAAAAGACCTAATTTGTAACCCCACTATGCATGGGATGGATGATGTAATATTTCTTGTTTTTTCCATGTATAAACAATTGGTATATCCCCACTTGGTTGGGTGGATGAGTCAGATTTGGTATATCACCACTTGGTTGGGAGATGGATGTATGTATGAGTCATTGGCGATAGGAAGGTCATTGGTGATGTATGTATAGAGTCATGTTTGCAGAATTTTCTTGTGCTCATGGGGAGCATGGACTCAATCATGGGAGCTCAATCAATACACTTCAGCATATCGTAGAATTCAGCATGTACTTAGGGGGAGCATGACCAGCATAATGTATGTCAGAAGGGGATCATGACCCTTTTCCCTTGATGCCAAAGAGGGAGAGTGACTTGGTGTTGTTGTTTCCATCAAGTCCAAAGGGGGAGATTATTGGCATTATGATGCATGTGTTGTAGTTGATGGAAACCCACTTGTAGCAGAACAAGTCACCTGTATATGGTAACTAAATGAATCTACAAAAGAAATATCAGATGTGATAGAATGCATGGCAATTGTGTGTACATATGTGAAGAAATGCAGGACAGTTTCAAGGAATCAGTTCAGAAGGCAACTCACTCAAATGAAAGATCACAATATAGCATGACAACAACAAAGAATTATAGTTAAGACTACAAAGAATGAAGAAAAAGAGGTATACATAGGTTCACGTTGACCAGGATGTGTATACACACAGGTTAACTGATTAAAAGGAGCGTATAATGTACACATGCACCTTCTTAGAAAGAAAAGCACGTATACTAAGTATTTGGTCCATGGTATTTTGATCCATGGTATTGGTCCAAGGTATTTGGTCTGAGGCATTGACCCTAGGTATTTGGTCCAAGGTATTGGTCCTAAGTGGTTTTGGTCCATCATATTGAGGAAGGCCTAAAACTATAAAGGAGGAGAATATCATTAGGCCAAGGTGTGCAAGTATCAAATATTTGATGAAGTGTGAGATCTAGTATGCAGGTTCTTGGTTTATGGTGTTGTGCTTGATGTGAACCAAGGATGAACCTTAGCGGTTGATGGAGGATAAGATCTAATGACGGATTGAGATCTTAAGGCTTGAAATGAATTATCTTTATACGGTTTGATCATATTTATTCTAGATCTGTATACTGATGCATGTACTGTTCTGTAAATATTGTGATATGGGTATAACTGAATTTTGGAATAGCTGTAGAATTATGAATTAATATTTGCAGATGTATACGCTACTTGGCTTTGAGAAAAATGTGTGTACATGCATGTTCGACACATGGAAGTAGCGTATACCTTATAAAATATGTTTCAGTTGTTTCAGTTTGCTGTTGCAGAGTTGTAGGTTCTAGTTTGGGTTCTCGTTACTGTATTTTGGTGACAATATTCTGAATGATCAGATTGATGGGTTGTCAAAGTGATTGATTGATTCGGTTGTGGTTGTTTCAAAAAGTGATTGGTTGATGCAGATGTATTTGATGATTGAATTACAGTAATGATGTTTTTGATGGATCCAGTCTGAAAATTTATGAAACGTGGTCCTTGGAGGAAGAAAGAAGGTCGTAGCCTTCTGTAGGTCACAACCAACGTACTAGTCAAAATATCAGCTAGTACAAGAGTTAGGGGGTTGTAGCTCCCCTCCATGAGAAGCTGGAGAACGATAGAAGGTTGTAACCTTCTACAGGTAGAAGCTTGCGTACTGGTATAAGTCTGCACTAGTACAAAATCGTAAACAAATTTTATTATTATTAAAAGAAGACAAAGACGACAACACCAGGTGGTTTTCACCCACATTGGGTTTCCACACTATATCTTGGTGTTTATGTGTGTTGCTTATGTGTGATGCTTTATTCTGCTTTTAGTGCACTGTCTAATAAATATATGATATACTAGTTAAAGTTCAATGCATGATAAATTGGGTAAATCAAAAGTTCTCTGCATATACAGTGGTTGCCTTAAGTACAGTCACGTATACATGCTAGTTCACTTATCTGAAGTAGCGTATACAAATCTGTTTTGAAAATTAAATTATTGATCTGATAATACTAATTCACCTTCCCCCCCACTCTTAGTATTATTTCCAACAAGCTGCTTAACCTGTAGCTGGGCCAAGTTCGGGTGAACAACTTGTGAGGGGAATTGATCAAGCTATGACCGACAGACTCCCTTTGTGCAAGAAAGACACTAAGCTTGTGAACTTGATGAAGCAAGGCAAGCTACATTGAAGATTGGAAGGGAAGCTCTAAAAAAAGGATAAGGAAAAAATTTGGAGGGTATTTGTAGTGCTACAATATAAGGGCACGGTGTGTGCGCAATAAGAAATAATTAATATTACTATGTTTCATTATGAAGTGATTTTACTACGCTAAGCTTTTATATTGGGAACTTTATTCAGTAGGGATGAAATTAGGATTACGGTGTGCATAAGGAAACTAATGTTCAACTATTGAAGTTAACATGTTAGTATTAATATGTTTCATTTTGTAGCTATTTGATTGTATGGAAGATGTGGTATGTATGTTGATTTCCCAAATAAATTGTTATGTTAGCTAGAAAGGAAAATAAACAACTCTACAAATAAACAAATTACTTTGATGTGTGGTATAAGAAATGAATTAACTAGAGTAATATAGATAAATGTCATGCAATTGGGCTATTGAAGTTATTCTAAATTGATTTTATTTATTAACGAAAATAAGTAAATAAATAAACTAATTGTTATCTAAATTACTACTTATCGTTGAGATCAAAAGCGACATGGGCTTCATTAACTCCTGACTCAAGCTAAGAAGAGGGGAACAATGGTTAATGGCTATGATATCGTCATCTCTTTCATTAGTGTTCTCATCAATATTGATTTCCTCTACATGAGCCAAATTATCTAGAAGAATCTCCTTGTTTCATTTTCCAATTGCAGCTACTCCATCTTAAATTCCAATATTGCAATTTTATGATTTAGAAGGAATAAATGGACTCGTGCTTCAGATTGAATCATTTTGGCATGCTTTGAGACCAAATCAATCATAAAATATAGAGCATCTGTTATTCTAGCTAAATAAGTATTAGGCTCTTGCTCTACAACCCTAGAATCGTGTTCCATAAACTTCAATATGTGTTACACTTGCTAATAAACTTAGAGAATTTTGGTTCTAATCCCTGACTCTATGTTTGCAAATCTTCTTTAGAAATGTAAATATACAATCAATCTAAATTTCCTTGATTTTAAGGCTTTCTCTTTATTGGTAATGCCAGCTTTGAGTCCACATAATGTAAAGGTTCATTGTTTGAAGTACGTGTGGAGGATGATGTATGGGAGAGAAACTAGGGGTGAATAAGGAAACTTATGATTCATGTGAAATTAATTTAATTATCAAAAAATTTTGAAGCTTTGCTTGTGTGAAGCTTTTATTCTGCAGAGTATGGGTAATGTGTGTGAGAATGGGGGCACAAACAGAAATTAACTTTAAGCTATTTTCCATTTCAAAATTTTACACATTTAGCTGTGTGGAATCAAGGATGTGTGCAGAACAAGATATGTGCGAGAGAATGAAGGTGAAAAGGAAAGTTTATAACTTCAATTCATAATGTAATGATATTTCACATTTTCTTATTACATACATAGAAATTTTCTTAATATACAGGTTAATGAAGGTAAGGCTTTTCTAGTTTACGTTTTCTACAATAAAAGATTCAATTTGGTTTTCGTGCATCAAATAGATTTCATTCTATGGATTTTTCTGTGCACTTGGTCCAATGTTTAATAAATTATCTAGAAATATTTAGAGTTAAAATATTGCCAGGAATATATAATAGTAATAATAATGTTGAAGAACTCTGCAGAAAGAAAAATCTTACAGAAGTGAAGAGATTTCATTATGATGGCACAACCTTTAATCAGTTAATTATCAAAGTCTTTAGCACAAAAGAAATTGTATATGTAGTTATATAGAAAAATCACTATTTCCTGCACTTCCATAGTAACATAGTAGTGAGGATCAACATTTTTTATAGGTATTGACATGAACAAAAGCATTTTTTGTAAATTCTGTGATTAAAAAACTTGTTTATGAGTGCAAGCATGCACAAATTATGTAGAAGGTTTGTGATTGTGAAGAGTGCGTAGGTCTACACAATGAAACCTTGTAACCTTCCTCTACATAATGGATTTCATCTGTAGTTCTTCACATATGCCTATTTACACAAAGATAAATGATAAACAGATCTCATTGTGTGGAGAGTACAACCTTTAATCAATTGATCAACAAAGTATATAGTGAGAAGAAGTTTATTATGCTGTAGTGTGGAAACCACGCTCAGTCTACAAGAGGTGTTCATTGACATTTGTGCGTAGGTATAAAGTTTCCAACGAATAGATTCCATTGTGTGGAGCACTTTCATTGGGGATACAAAATTTCTAATAAACATTAAATAAGAAACATTACTATTTTCTTTTAAATAAATAACATTAATTTATTGTAATAAGGAACTTAATAAACATTAAGTAATAACAATCAATATTTTGTTTTAAATAACATATAAACTATTCATCATTAATAAGGTCCAATTCCATACAACTTACTTCAATTCAATCACTACGATGGAGACTGACCAAATTTTTTATTTTGTCGATTATAATGTTTTATGTTGATGGATCATGGACCAAGTTGTTCATTTTGTTGATTCTAATGTTATGTGTTGAGAATATGGGCATATGATATCACCATTAATAACAAGTTGATGGAAGTGTTCATTTTTTCGTTTAACAAGTTTTTTGGTGTGTTGGGAGCACATCATTTGCCCATATTGTTGACACATAACATTATGACTGAGTAGGGCCTCCTGGTAATCGTCAGGATTCTCTTTAGAGTGTCTTGGTGTGATTGGATCATAGCACATTGGTAAAGAATATAAACCTTTCTTCGTCGTAGTCATTCCATTAAATTTTCTCTAAATTAATAATGTAGTTTTAACTACTCCTACTGTGATTGTTGCGCTACTTTCTTTGTTGAAATTGTGGATTGTTTTATTTTTTTGGTCTATTGGTTCTTTTTGTTGGGTTTGTTCCATTGGTTGATGTTTTATAGATTTGGTAGATTCACAATATTTTCATTTTTTATAGAAGGTCATTACACTCGCTTTATCATTAGTATTTGCAGATCCGCATCGATACACTTATGTGTGGAAAGTGTGTGAAATATTTTTTAATTCAATTTGAAAATTATAGCATACACATGTCACCTCTGAAATTCATACCAATTCCTTCCAGCGCAAGTTTTTTTGGTTATATCATTTTGATACCCAATAATTTGTCATGGTCATCGGTGTCTTGGTTTTTTAGAGTTGTGTAATGGTGCAAAAAAATTTCCTGGAAAATAGTAGAAATTCTGGTAAGATTTTGATCAAAAGCGACAAATTGTTTTTGGCAATCTAGGTTACAACAACCAAACTTCATGATTTTGGGTGCTCCAAAGCTTTTGGATTGTGTTGAATTAATTTTCATTATCAAAAAGTATTTAAATACTCATATAGTTGGTTTTTCATAAGAAAAAGTCGTTTTTTGCCGAAAAATGACTTCCTGTTCAAATTTGTGGTCTTGGTAAACATGCTTTTTTTTTGCTGTTAGCATGTGATTTTGGAATAACAATGATTGTTTTATTTAAGTTCAATTTTCATTGTTATAGAAATTATGGTAATTCTTTCATATTTGGATAAGGGTTGCATCAGATTGCTTACTGTCACTTTCGTTTGTTGTACGCTGTGAATATTGCGTTGAAGGCATTGTCACGATTAAAAATATAGACTAGATAAAAGTTTATCTAGATAACTATGAGGATGATTAAGCTATCAGTTAGGGATATTTTGAGTTGTTTTATTTCAATTCAATTGTCATTACAATAGAAACTATGGTAGTTCCTTCATATTTAGATATGGTTCGCATCAAATTGCTTACTATCACTTCCACTGGTTGTACGTCATCAATATTGCATTGAGGGCACTGGTGTGATTAAAAGCCTTGATAAAAGTATATACAGATAACGATCTAAGGTAATTATTGTAAATATGTCATTATATTGGTTTTCCTACTAATGTATCATCTTGTTGTTCTACATTCTCGACACCCTAGTTATCCATTTTGCTTATGCTAAACTATTCAAATGAAAAAATAAACATATTGCATGAGGTTTTATGCTCCGTATTAGGCACATTCTTTATTGCTGACAATGAAAACCTTTTTCTCAACTCCGTATTAGCTAAGAGATAATTTTTTAATCAATTTATTAGTTTTGTGCAATTGTTCTTCTGTATAGTTATACCTACAAAAGTTTTGAATGAGAAAGAGTTCAAAAATTAACCAAGGAAGCCCTTTCCCTAGTGCATAAAGGGGTTGTGTTTCTGTAAATCTATTCCTGAATTCTTTTGTAGACAACTTTCACTTTGCGAAGAGAAAAAACTATTGTGATTCAAACATTGGTTGTTCTCTAAATTCATGATATATTGCAAAATACATCTTCGATTTTCAATTGAGCCTAAATGACATCTCTAATCTGTATTAGCTTTTGTTGCCTTATGTTCAACATTTTCTGCTTTTCATACGATATTTAGAGATACCATTTAGACACAATTGAAATATTAATGTGTGTTCATATATGCTTTGACATCCTACACAGATCCTCTATTTTCTGCGGATATAGAGCTAAAACCCAAGCAATTTGAAGGGGGGAAAACTCATTTTGGATATATCATGTGGGACCTTGAAAAGAAGGGGAATCCACAATCGGTTAACAGTTTCTTGTCATTCATATCTATGATCTTTTGAAAAATACACAGTTGATCTCCAATTAGGCTTGAACAACATGTCAAAATTCAAGAAACATTACACTATATTACTTTATGTTCAAAATTCAAGAAATATTATAGTTTATGGCTTTATGTTCAAGAAAAAAGTGACATGTCAGTTCATTTAGATCATTAGCCTAAGAATCATGAATCAAACGTTCTAAGTTTTATAAACCTCTTGTGCTCTAATTTGAACAAATTAACATGTCAATACTTCCATTGGCCAAGTGTTGATTATGCATTCTTTTCTTGGGATTCATGTTGCCAATGTAATTGATATATTTCAAATTTCTAGGGGGGGTGGGGACGTGGTGGGGGCTCGCTACGAATTATTTTTCTCATAGTTATCAGAGTCAAAACTTTGTTCTAAGAATTTTTTTTTCTTCTTAGCATAAGAATTATGCACAATATCTATTTTCAGAAATATAAAGAGATATTACAATATTTGTATCAGGTATGAATCAGATGTATCTTTATCATTTTACTCATTTTCTTTTACATTGTTTATGTTGTCCTTATTATTCAGCAATAGTTCATAGTGAAATTAATTGTTTTTTGAAACATGATTTCTGAAGCATCAATGAATAAGTGTGTTTGAGGCGTGATTGCTAAAGCATCAATGGAGAAGTTGTAACAACCTTGGTAGAAATTCCTTGTAATAAAAGTTAATAAAGGAAAAATAATAACCATGGTTGATGGGACACTTATTACGAGCTTAATGTTGGGCAAAAGCATAGTGATGGGGATCATTGGTGATTGATTAATGGCTAAGGAAATTGGCAAAGGCAATGGAAAAGGATTTGGAAAAGAAAAGGTAGATTTTTGGCACATTTATTTATGAAAATAATGGAAATTAGGAGAAAAGAGAGGTGAAAGGTCACAGGTTGCATGTGAGGAGGAAAATGAAGCATAATAACAAAAAATGAAGAAAATAGAGGCCTCATTAATAAAAAGGCTTCTAAGGATCAGTTCGTAGACTTTTTTCAATTTAGTTCTGCAGCTCTCTCTCTATTCTCTCTCTCTTATACTCTTGGACGCCTAGATTTTTCTTGGAGCACTCATGGAGGGTGTGGAATACTTGGAGTTTTGAAGAAAGAAGGCAAAGGAAGAGTAGGAATGTAAGAGGACATTGAAATCACCATCTACATCAGGTTTTTTGAAAGTACCAAGTTGCATGTATGTTTTCCTCACTAATGTTGGCATGTATGGAATATGCATGTGGTTTATTAGTCATTATGTTTCAATGGCATGGAGGATTTCCCATATTGAGAGTGGATTTTCTTAACCTTTCCATTTCCTAGATAGCCATTGTGTTCTGGGTTCATTTCTTTTTCTTCTAGTTGGTTCTCATGTTTCCTTTAGCTTGGGTTGAGTTACTAGTTCGTGGAAGCCATAGTTGGACAATCACTGTGGAAGCCTTGTAATAGCTTGGGTTGAGTTGCTAGTCTTGGAAGCCTTGGTTGGGAGAATTCTTTGGAGTTCCTTGGTGGGTTGAGTTACTAGTCTTGGAAGCTCTGGTTGGAAAAATTCTCTGGAAGCCCAACAAAAGTTGTGGTTTGAGTTACTAGTCCTGGAATATTTGGTTGGAAAAAAGGTCCTACAGCCCTGGAAGGCTTGGGTAGAGACGAATCTGATGATGGATTGTGATTTCCGACTGTAAGGTGGAACCGCTATTTGTTGGGTTGAGGTGGTTTGGCCTTTTGAAGCTCTGAATGGTTTTGATTGATGTGTTTTTATGAGATCCCACATTCATGATTGGAATATGGCACAAGGGTGACTTGTTGAAGAGAGATTTAGCTTATCCATGATGATGGTCGAGTGGTTCTTAGAAGTCCCACAACTGGTTTGCCTTTGCATCATTAATATGACGTTATTTCTCCTTTTTATTTCATGAGTATTATACTGTTTTATATGTGGATTATATGGTTGTTGTTTCCTTGGTATTTTTGTTGTTATTATGTTGGTATTTATGTTGTTATTATGTTTTTATTATATGGCTCCCATAATGGCTTTACATGTATATGAATGTACAATGTATTTATTGCCTAATGGATGAAACTATAGCTAATGTGATGAGGCATAAATTCTCCTTAGCGATTCTCGGATGAGTATGAGACCCCTATGCTCATATATGTTGCTTAAACCCAAATTACATAACTGTGACATGTTTGATGAAATTCTTGTCATGGCTAGTAGGGATCGATTCAAATCCTTGTTTAATTAATTGTATTTGTATCATTGTTCCATGGTTATCATTCAATTTTGAAAGTGTCATTTAGTTCTAGGCAGTGACCTGGGCTCTGGGCTTGAAAAAGTGGCTCAAATCTTGGAGACACACACACAACACTGGGAAGAAAAGTCCCTTGACACATGCATACCCATGCTATGGGAGTGTATGGAGCCCCCTGGATGCATTCTTGTCCATGTCAAGGGAGTGTCCAGGGGTTTAATGGTCTAAAAACTCAGTGTGACTAAGGGGCTAGTTACCTGAGTGGTTGAGATGGTTCCTGAGAGTCTTGTTACTGATGTGGAAGGTTCGTATGGTGTGTTTCCATCGGTTCTACTTCTGTAAGATGACTTAGGAGGTTGAATCATATCATAGTAACTTATCCTCAAATTTTTACCCCAATTGGATGGTTGCTTCGGTAGTTGTGGGAGGAGGGTGTTACAAAGTTGTATCAGAGCAGGTTTCATTCTCTTTGGGTGGTTTCTGGTTTTTTGTTCTGATACCATAGAGTGGTATCAAAGCATGGTTCACCCCTCATACTGAATGGGATGTGTGTTGGTCATGCATTCATGTCGGTTGCATGTGGATTTATTTCATTGTAAGACAATGTTCTTGTTGCATTTTTATTGTATGGGTTATGGTTGTAGTGAGGTTTCCATGGGAAGTTGATGATGTTGATGTGGAGTGTGTCATCATGAATGTATGGTTGATTATGTATCTTATGCATGTTAGTGTTCACTAGTGGTCAAGTGTACAAGGATGTACTGGTTGTCGTCACACATGAGTGCATGGTATGTGTAGTTGATATGGTCACGCATTGATGACTGGACTCTAGCTAGAATGATGGCTATATGGTCATATGTTGATTCATTATATTTCTATTTGTTGTCATGATTATGTTCTACATGTATTACGCTGATTTGTTGATCTTACAAATGAGGTATCCTCCCCATTATGCTGAGGTACATTGGTTTATTGTGATTTGGTTTAGCTGACGTGATGTACCTTGTAGGAAAAATATCAAAGATGAATAGCAAGATGGTAGACTATAGTTCTCGAGACTCTCCCTATGGATCAGATGAGCAGCAAGATGTTTGGAACTCTTCTTATTTGGCAGACACACTGAGAAGATTAACGGCGGAAATAAGGAGTTGTAAGGTAGAAAATGACAAAATCATATAGGCATAAGAGAAACAAGTAGAGGTAAATGTGGTGATACTTCAGAGTTTTTCAGAACTATAGTGACAGGGACCATTTTGGCTTAGCCATGCACAGGAGGAAAAGACTAATGGGGCATATGGCAGTAGGTCTCATGGTGATCATAGGTTGGATAGAGATGACATGATTAGTGATGGAAGGTTGTTGGATACTCCGAACAGGGGAGGTGATGGACATAGGTACTATTATAGTTATGGTTCTGATAGGAATTATGATCGACATGGTTATCATCCTTACAAGAGAAGTGACAGGGGATATTTTTTGGATGCGTTTAAGAAAGAAAAGCCACATACCTTTGAGGAGAGATGAAGAAATCACAAGATGCATAGTCATGGTGGCTTGGTGTTGGCTTGTTGGGGAATGACCCAAGTTCAATGTTAGTTAGCCAAAAAAATCCCTACACTATTGGCACTTTTGACATCATCCCATGGAACGCGAACCAAAGTCTCACCCGAAGTAGTATGGGGGATGCTAGAACCAAGTTTTCACACCTTGAGATGGTTGTGATGTCAGTTTATTTCTTCTATTCCTGCTTCCACGTAGGTCACTTAACTCTAGGGCTTTCCTGAATCGCCCTTGATTCCACCCTTCAATACCTCCACGAAAAGGTACGATTGACCTTCATGTAGCCCTAACCTGCGGCTTAGATACTTTCACACTACTAAGGCAGCGTATAGAACTAATTCCCAAGTTATCCTTAAGTGTTTAGTTATCTTACTAAACAATCACAATTAGCATCGCATAAACAAATATTCTTACTTGTGTTCAGTTAACCATTGTAATTACATACATTCGCTCAGCATATAAACATTATAAATGAAATTCATACATAATATTGTAACATGCTTTAATTAGAACACAGACATAGAATTTGCAGAATACTTCTCTTTATTGATATCTTCAAGTGATTACAGACTATATCCACCTTGCGCACACATCTGCAGGGGTCTGCACACTCAGCCGCAAACTTCCACCCTAGGCCTCTACGAACTCAGCCACAGAGTATCTACCTATGATACGATTTGAAACTTAGACTTCTTACTTCAAGCTATGACTATCTGACTTCATCCCTTCACTTTAAAACTACTTAGAGCTTACCTCTTTTTATATAATCCCATTGTTTGTGGACCATGGGTAGGTATTTTACAACCGACTTTACTTTACGAAAGTACGGGCGAACAACCCTTTATCACTCATGACACCTTCACACACTGCAACCACAAAATGTGGAGTCTTTACAAGTTTATTACAAAATTTGCCCCAAAACATGGGCTTTTAGCCCCAAAACTGTCCTTGGGGGATCATGTTCCCAATAGGCCCCCAACACAAACATCATCACTCACCCTTGAGTCACTCGGCACACGCGAAGATCTTAGTGCGAAGACCTTCCAACTTGACTCGTATAACCACAACCTTGGCAATGCACTGAGTTGTCGCCTGCTTCGCATCTTTGACCATCTGCTCAATCACTACTGCTGAACTATCGACCTGAAGCTTTTGCTGAGTCGCTTTCAAAGTCACAAGCTTGCCTTCAATAGATCTTGTCACTATGTAAACCTCATTTAGCCAGGGCTTTAGTCATGCCTTCAACACTCCTTCCCTGTTTAGCGTTGCATCGACCTGTTCCTTCACCTACTTGGCCTCTTCCAGCTTTGCTAGTCTTTGTGTCAGTGTGAAGGTTCACGCTATACCATTAACTTCATCATAGTTCTCTTGTAGTTTGTGTGCTTCCATTTCTAGTCACTGCACATTGGGTTCCTCCTGCAAGCTTGTCAGGACCTCAAATGACTGCTCAAAAAGTTGCGTGTAGTCTGCTACTACAATGTCCACCGCCGCTACTGATTATGTGACAGTGGTCGCCCGCTTCTCCTTGACGTCTGGCAGAGTTGAAGGCTGGGCCTTCAACTACAACTCTGTGATCTACAGGTTCAATTCCAATTGAACCTTCACCATCTCAGTGTGAGTGTCACGCACCCCCATAGCCAGTTTGTGGATGCTCACCTTGACTGACTACTCCTCAAGAATGGCCAACTCTAGGACCATTTGGCATGCGTCCTCAATGACCTACATAATGCACTTGTTCTGATTGGTTGCCTCGGTCACAGTCACGATGGAAAAGTCTCGTTGTAGTTCCATCTGCTCATTATTGATCCGCTGTTCACAAATCACCTGGAGGGCGCGGTGCTCATAGGTCCTCAGCTCTGTAATGACTCCATCCTGCAAGAGGTGGAGTGTTTCATCAAGGAGTGCTTCCAGATTTAACCCTACTCCCTTTAGGGCACTAACAGTGGGCCTGTCAGCTTCGTTCTCCATAGTCAGTGCTCCATCAGGCAACATTATCGCACTAGAGGACTTCTCGCGCAGCATCTTGGCAGTGTCTGAAGTGCCGATAGCAAGGTTGGTGGACACTGTTCCGGCCTACTATGCGTGGATCTGCAGCTCCTGTAAACCTTTCTGGATAGCCCCCAAGATTATCTGTTGCTACTACTCAAACTATTGTAGGGCCTTCGTGGTGAAAACCTGCACTGTGTCACCGATGTCATGCAGATCACCCTCTATTAGCGTGATAGGGTCCAACGATGTCTTGGTAGCCTTTTATTTCTTCCTGGACCCTCCTTTCTCCTATTCCCTTGGGCGCTTGATGTGGGTGGACGTCTCTTGAGGGTCTGTGCCATGCTACTCTTCTGTCTCCTCCTCTATCTGAGGTGAAGGTTACCTCATGCCTTCGTCAGAGCCTCGCTTTGTCCCAGCTATCTGCTGTGTTGTCTACTACGTGGCCTCATGCTCTACCTTGGCATTTTCAGCGGCCTCCTTTTTCCTCTTTTCAGCTAGCTATCTCATCTTAAGCTTGGCCTCCTCCTTCTTTTTCTATGCAGTGGACTTGATTCCTCCCACTGCCAAGTCTGTTGTAGCATGCCACTCTACTAGCCATTGATCAAGTACCGTGTAAATGGCATCATCCATTGCCAGATAAGGCATGTCGTACCATTTTTGAGGAGGGTCCTTCCGCACCCTGATAGATACATGATGAAAGTATTCTTTAAATTCTGTGTAGCCTTGCAGGTTGGCATACATCATAGGTGAAAATCACAGTTTGCGATTGATGGCCATGTGGATGTTCATCTCCATCAAGATCTAGAAGATCTTGCTATTTTGGACTCGTTGCGCATCCTTGGTCACCCACAACGAAGTGTACTTTGCTGCTTCTGGGAGGTCGGACGTGACCAAAGGGAGCTATCTATCATCTGGCAGCTCCCACGCTACCAACACAATTGACAGCAAGAGCCACGCATAGTGGAACGTCTTACTAAGATCATGTGCTTCATAGCAGTTCGCCAAGAACTCTCCGCGAAGATAGTCCGACCAATTGAAGTTGACTCCTTCGGTGCACTGGGTTGCTAATGCGACAACAGGTGCTGACACCTCATCGGCGTGACACTTCCTCATCACTTTCCCTGCTAGGATCTAGGTAGCTACCTTTACAACAGGGTCGTAGATGATGGATATAGTATACCCGCACGGCTTCTTCACCAAATTAAATTTTTCTTTCATGGATTACGTGAGGGCCTGCTCACCACCTTTTTTGCCAAATATCATGGCCAGATTCTCTCCTGTGTAAGGAAATCATGTGATCTTGTGGATCAACCTATTAGTGATGGGTAGTGGCCCCTCCAGCCACAGACACCCATCATGCACCAAGCACAATAGTTGCTTGATGACGAATACTGTCATCGGGGTGTGGTTGTAGTGCAGAACCCAAATTAGGTTGAGCAACCCAGCCTTGTCTAATCCTCTGAGCCACCTCTACAACTCCAATGTGGTGATTTTAGTGTTTGTATAGATGATGCAGCGCGTGTGCTGCTCAGTTGCTAGGTGTGGGAACTTCTCGTGATCAACCAAGTCCAAGTCCTCAAGTTTTAGTAGCAGCACCCATGCCAAGCGCGGTCCTTTTAACACAATCTCATCCGACAGCAGAGGGGTTTGCAAGGGGGTCTTGCTCTCATCGATGTCTTCCAACAGCTTGGTCTTTCCCTTGCATGGAGGGACATACTCAGGCAACCAAGTGATAGGGTCAGAACCCTGGGCTTCAACCTCCTCCACTTCGACTCCTACATCCTCCTCATCCATCGGGATGTCTTTAATTTCTTCCTCCCCTGGCTCCACATTTATAGCTTTTCCCTTCTCCTGTATGGTAGGCTTCGGTGGGTTTCTTCTTGGTGATGTGCACACCGATATTGCAGGCCGCTTTCCCTTTTTATCCGTCATGGTTTCCTTGGTTGGGGTTGGCTTTGGTCTCAACATTCTCGGTGATTTAGGGACTTTTGCTAATACTTCGGCAACTTCTGGAGAAACTACTTCTGCCTCTATCTCCATTTCCGACACCAAATCCTTTGCTACTCCTTCGGTATCTATAGTTTCTGCGGGTGCTGACATAATGCTTTCCAATAGTGCTCGTGACGTCTCTGGTAAGTTTGCAAACACTGGAGTCGCTTTCAAAGCTTTGAAGAATTATCGGTTCATGTGTCCTTAAGATCTCAACAACTTAATTCTCAAAATGCCAAGTGCTTTTCATTGGGAATCTACCTATAATTTATAGGGAATTTTGAATTCAAATCCGACTGTTCCCCCCAAATTTGGTTCATTAATGTCATATTGGCGGCAAATATTCAAGGATCTAACCCATAAACTTCATCTTAAATGTCGGTCTCCCTCTCCATTTGGCCACATTTCTATCATCAAATCATGAACAATAACTTTAACGGCCACTCTCTGGCTGACCTACGGGATTTCTCCTTGGGTAGCGCAACTCCCTTCACATTGTCGCAAACCCTGTGACACTTCCTTGCTTTGCACAATCCTCCAATTGCAGAGCTCCCCAACCCAACAGTGAATTTTAAAGTCCCATGCCTCCTTTCAGCTACCTGGAGTGCTAAGACTTTGCTACCTTCATTTAGTCACATGGGTGGACCATCGGTGTATGGCTTCAATCGACTACCATTCACCTTTCCTGGGAAGGGATCTCCATTCGATTTGACCAACTGTGCCACTCCTCCATCAGTAATATCCTTAATGAAATAGGGTCCTAACCAGTGCATCTTGAACTTCGCTGGAAATTTATCCAACTTACTATCATATAACAAAATGAGGTCATTTACCTTAAATATGCACAGCTTAATGTGTCGATCATGCCATGCTTTTTGTGCTGCTTTTGGACCTGCTGGTGAAATCCATCTAGAAATCTCTCTTCCTTAAGATCAGCCAGCTGCACGAGCCTCTCCTCCAGGGATCTACGATCCATCATACCTGTGAGTGTCGCTATGCGCAGACTAGGCAGAATATATTCCATAGGCATTACTGCTTCAACACCATAGACAAGCCTAGAGGGAGTTTGTCCTGTCAACTTCTTGCATGTTGTTTGATAAGCCCATAGTACTGTAGGTATGTGTAGGTCCCAATCACTTCGTTAAGCATTCCAAACCTTGGTGAGCATGTTCTCCAACTCTTTATTGAATGCTTCCACCGTCTTGTTAGCCTGCGAGTGATAAGGCATGTTATTTTGGTGATATACCTGAAATTCCTTCGTTAGCATGATGATTGTCTCATTCAGAAAGTGCATACCACGATCACTCATCGAAATCTTCAGACACCCAAATCACGTTAATTCATACTCAAAGAGGCAGTTTAGAGTAGTTGCGCCTATGTAATCCATCATAGGCTGTGCCTCCACCCATCGGGTCAAATACTCCATCACGGTGATAATTTACCTCGCTCCCGTCTTTCCTTGGGGATGGATGGGTCCTACAAAGTATATCGCCCATTTCTCAAAGGGTTGTAACGTCATGTGTGGATTCAGAGGAATCTCATCCCTATGTGATGGCCTGCTAGTCCTTTGACATACATCGCACGTCATGTAGTACGATTTTGAATCCTAATGGAGGGTTGGCCACGACAACCCTGTGTGTAGAATATTTTGTGTGGTCGCTCTCCCTGCATAATGTCTTCCCATGGCACCACCATGAGAGTTCGTGAGGATGTTTCTTCTTTCAAACTCTGGTACATACCATTGCAATATCTCGTCGGACCCCATTTTGTACAGATGCCCAATAATGACAGAAAAATCTGTCACATGCACCACTAACTCATTCTTCTGCTGGATGGTGTATCCCTCTAGGCTAGTTTGTATCGTCAAGAAGTGTATTATATCCTCAAAATGACCATCCGCAATGTGCATTGCAAATAGCTACATGTTAGGGAGTCCGTCCTCCAAATTAGTGGGCTCTTCCCCTGTTTTGATGCACAACAGATGGTCTAGTCCCACATTCAATCATCTAGGATTCACAATAACTTCGAAATCATATTCCTAGAACAATAATAGGCACCTGTATATTCTCCCCCCCAACACAATCCTATTGACGAGGTACTTCAACGCGGAGTGGTCCTTATATAGCTTAATATGGCCTCCCAGCAAATAGTGTCTAAAATTCTAGAGTGCATATACCATAGCTAACCCTTCGCGCTCAGTGGTGGAATAGTTCTTCTTTGCCTTATATAACCTTCTACTTGTAAATGCGATAGGATGGCCTAAGTCTCCTCTACTAGCCCGTGTCAGTACTTCTTTTAGCGCTATACATGATGGGTCGACATGTACATGGAAATCCTTCTTCCAATCTGGGAAGACTAGAATCGACGTGATGACCATCTTTTATTTAAATACATCCAAGTTATTCTTACAATCCTCATTCCAGTAGAATGTGACATCCTTTTTCAACAAATTTTCCATAGGCGCGATGATCTTGGCATAACCTTTGATAATCTTTCTGTAATATCCTGTATGTCCTAAGGTAGCATGCATTTGTTTCACACTCCTCGCCGCTTCCAAGTTTAGTATCATTGTGATCTTCGTAGGATATTCCATCAGTCCCTATCTATAAACCACATGACCCAGTAGGGTCGCAAAAGAAACACAAAAAAGACACTTCTTCAGATTGAGCGCGATATGGTATCTTCAACAAGTATCTAGCATCAGGCGTAAACTGGCGACATGGAATTTCACCAGCCCAAACACAATCCAATCATCAAAGTATACTTCCAAGAACTTATGAATAAATTCCTTGAACGTAGCAATGACTATGAGTGAGATAATCGCAGGTGCATTCTTCAACCCAAATGGCATTATAATGTACTAAAAACAACCCCACTCAGTCATGAAGGTTGTCTTGCTCCTATCCTCCGACATGATTTTGATCTAGTGGTACCCCGAGAACCCATCAGTGAAGGAATATGGTTCCTGGCCACCTACATTGGCCAACACTTAATCAGTGAGTGGATTCAGGAAAAGCTCATGTACGCAAGCGTCATTCAACTTTCTAAGATCCACACATATCCTTATTTCATCCTTCTACTTCTTCTCCTGTACCACCATTAAACTTACCCAGTCAGATTCTTCCACAGGCTCAATGATGCATGCCGTGAGCATCTTGTCTAGCTCTAAGTAGAATTTCTCCTTATACTTTGGATTGAGAAGGTAAGGTCTTTGTTTAACTGGCTTTGCATCACATTTCAACGTGATCTTCATAGCACCTAGGTCCCCGATTATAGTATTTAGATCTATAAAATTGGGAGGGAATAAATATCAGTATTCGCGAAGCAATTCAGTGACATTATCTACAGTCACATCATCTCAGTAATCTCCAATCTTCACGAACTTGGGCTCTGCCTTCATACCAATGTTTACTTGTTTCATTTTCAGTGGCACGGTTATATCAAGATTCTCAACCCATGGTCCTTCAACCTCACAGTGATCTTTTGTTTCAGGGATGTTAATATTTTGTGGATCCTCATCCTCTGAATCTTTAGTGGTTACGTTATAGCATTATAGCACATGACTTAGCTAAGTAGCCCACCCAGGCTTTGTCAGGTCTAAAGGATCCTGCAGTATCCTAAAGATTATTTCTTTCACCTCTTGTAGTGCCTCGTCAATACAGTCAAACCCGTCTTCAAAGCTAAATGTCATTATGAATGCTTCATGCAAAATATCCCACTCACCTATACCATGGCGAAGCTCTATTTTTATGTACTAGTTCATTGGGACAACATTGAGGGTGTGATAAAACAAGTGCACCCATTCAAGTTGGGGCTTCTCTCCATCAGCCTGAGCCCATTTTGCCAAGTGTTTGCCCAGATCATCCTACCCATCATCTTTGTCTATTATTCACACCTTTTTCTTCCCAAAGCATGTGCTCATCATCCTCCTACATTCACGCCAATCATCAAAGCTTCCCTTGTGCATACCCCACCATCTTGCGGGCATAACGCACATTGCCCAGGCCAATGCCTAGAAGTGCTGCTTTTCTGGTACCTCCATTTCAAATGCATCCAAAAATATATCTACATCATTCAGGCCATCATAAGTGGGAAAATTTCTTACTTCTAACAACACAAAATGCAGCGATCGGGTCATCATGTTACAACTCAGTGTAGTTACCTCATGTAACCGATTCTGCCAGTGCTCTAATTCTTCATCAAAGTCTGAGGTGCATGAACTCTCGCGATCCCATGTAATTCATCCATCCAATGTTGGATTCACCCAATCTTGGTCTCGTGTTGTTATATTATAGATACAATCCATATCATCATCACTCTCATAATCACGAAGTGGTTCAGTATAGCCTGATCCTTCAGTGAGATCTAGGGGTACTATTACGTGGAGCGGTTTCTTCTCAAATATCATCCTTCATTTCTTTAGGTTGATTACTCTGTTCATATCAATTACCCAATCAATGCTAAGGAGTGTAGGGTAGGGGTTGCTATCATCCACAATTTCTATTACTTCAAAGTCAGGAAGCTTGCTCACACCTTTAATATCTATAGTCAACCCTTGCAGCCGCCCCATGGGGATGATCTTCTACTGGTTCACCATCCTTAGCTAAATCGAATATCACTGCAATGCGAGTCTTCCCATTCGTTCCCAAGTCTGTTTCGGTAGGATGCTTGCATCTGACCCTAGGTCCAAAATAACCTGATTCATTTCATACTCTCCTATTTGCGCGGTCAGTCTCATCTCTCGTCTTGTCCTTGTTTTATGCTTACCAATATTTCATATTATGTGCAACTCAGTCGAAATGTTTCTGACGCATCTGTTTATAACATCCTGTGGCCCCTTCACAACCTTATTATCACATAGTAACTTCATGCAGGTCTCTAGGAAGGTTGTAAGCATAGAAGGGTCCATCTCCTTGTTAGGCGTATCCTTGATCCTTGAGGTAGAGGCCTCAGTGAAGCTCTTCTTCACCTCCATGGAAGTTTCACGTGCACACTCCAAATTGAACTCAGTCTCCTTCATTGGAGCTTTGCGAACCCATGTGTTGTCCTCGGGCTATTTCCCCTTATCATCTACTCTTGTGATTCCACTTCAGAGCACTATATTTACGTTCGGATCCTCTTCGCGAGGCTCAGACCTCATCATCTATAGGTTCTGGGTCAGCTGAGCTGGTAGCGCCCCTCTGTCACGTATCCTTGCTATTAGTGTAGGAAAGTATTCCTTTTCATGATCAAACAGAGTGCAATACTTGCACGATAGATGTGTTGGGTTAGTTCAATCACAGGCATAGTGTCCTGGTCCTCTGCAATTGTAGCAAATTAGCTGCCGCCGACCTCTGCCAGGTCCTCCTCCGCCTCGGCCTCGTCGCATCCCTGAATGTTCGTTCACGCCATCCCCACGCTCTAGTTAGGGGTTTGCATTTCTACCTGTACCCTATAGGCGAGAGTTCTATCCATCATCAATTCATAGCTTCTGTAATTATGCTCATCATCTCCTCCCGACCTACAGAAGTTGTAGAATAGTTGTTGTGGTGTCTGTACAAACTTTTGTAGCAAATGATAGTTGTCTGTGGCATGTTTTCCTGATACCTGACATATAGCGCACCACAATGTAGGCCCCATGCTCAGTCTGGCCTAAGCTTCCGACCTCAAAGGAATCAGTCCTCCTTCTGCAATATAGTTGACAAAGATGAGGAAATGGTATTTTTATGCCCTGACCCATACATTTTAGGCACCATACCTCTTCGCGCACCTCTAGTTGAATTGTTCTATCCTGCTTCAAACTTTGCATCTCAAGGCAAACATTTTTCAGCTGCGCATGGATCTACTGGACCCTCAAATTTGGATCTTGCATCAGTGTTTCATGCAGCCTCATTGCAATCTCCAAGGCCTCTTCCTGAGTCGTTACCTTCTACTATGACAGCGCAACCCTTAGGTGTTGCACGAGTGAGTCCACAAAACATTTGCGATGCTATCTGTTGGCTAAGTTCATGATAGCTTCACGGATTTTACATTTCAACCTCTGATCGAGTTCCCATGGGGTCTCTCTTGATTGCATCAAAATCTCCTTGAACCCCACAATCGATTGTGCCTCAGATTTAGGCCTATTGAATTCTTTGTTCAGCATGGTCTGGATGTTTGCCACTCTAGCGTTCAGGCTATCATTAGAGTACTTGATGTACCAGCTTAGCGCGTGATCCTTTAGTGCAATAACTAGTGTTGCCTTCTTCATGTTATCATTTGTAATTCCTTGAGCTTCCCACACAGCTTTCACCAAGAACCAAAACTGGTACGGGCCTCATTTCCCAAGCCTTTGAACAAGGGTAGCTTCACTGATTTTGTCGTACTGAACTGCGGTGGAGATGGAGGTGGTACGGGTGAAGTCATAGGCGATGGTGGTGAAGTTGGAGGTGGTGTGGGTGGAGGTGGCAGTCACGGGAATCCTTGTCCTATTGACTGAATAACACTTCGCAAAGAAACCTGCACTACTCCCTCTTCATCACCTCGTGGAGGCGAAATCAATGGACTATATTCGGGACCCTTTCTCCCTTCATTCCTATATGTTTTTCTGCTTTTCGTAGCCCCAAACATTAAGGTAGCTGCATAACCCACTTTTCACACAATAAAATTTTAATCCAGGTATTCAAAGATTTCAAGTACTTACGTCATGGTCCTTTGAAAAAGCATCTCTTCGCCTCGTTGTAGCTAACTGAGGTATTGACCACGAACTCAGTCACAAATTCTCCTATGATGCGATCGATCCAATGATCGACACTGTGGGAGATCTTATCCTCAAATGCTTCCAATCTTTGCACTAGCTTCGAGGTCCAAACAATAGGACCGTCACGTTTCTACCTTCCTTGGCTATGCAATCCACTCGTGTAGCTCAACTAGAAAGGAACAGAAAAAGGTCTCGTGTATTTCTGTATATAGGTACCTTTCCAGCTACTGTTCCTTTGTCATTCATGGAATTTTGTTCTCCTACGCCATGAATTCGTGGATCTTCCTATCCAACCAGTCTCCTATGTCTTTCTTAGTTGGATTCTAGTGATACAACATCTCACATCTATTATGCATATTCTGGTCCCGGCAACAGAACCATTTGTTGGCTTGTTGGGGCATGGCCTAGGTTCAACGTTAGTTAGCCAAACAAATCCCTACACTAATGGCCCTTTCGACATCAGCTTGCGAAGTGCGGACTGAAGTCTCACCTGAAGCAGTATGGGGGGATGTTGGAACCAAGTTTCCGCACCATGAGATGGCTATGATGTTGGTTTATTCCTTCTATTCCTGCTTTTTCACAGGTCACCTAACTCTAGGGCTTTCCTAACTCACCCTTGATTATGCCCTTCAATACGTCCGCGAAAGGGTATGATTGAACTTCACACAACCCTAACCTACGGCTTAGATACTTTTGTGCTACTAAGGTAGCATATAGAACAGATTGGTTAGTGTAGTTGGCTATAGGTACAAAGAAGAGAGTTCATCTGTTATGAAACCAGCTAAGAAGAAAATAGAAAATAGAGATCAATGCCTTAAAAATAACCCTCTTCGAGGGGGAAACCTCCTTTACATTACACAAATGAATAATTATTGGATGATACAAATGACAAGATCTCTTTTCTATATATAGGAGTCTAAGGGGTCATAATGTAATTATAACTGACATAACAATAATAATGTAAGGGCACAACAATAACAATAGTGGGCTTTTATGGGGCATAATAATAACAATATGGGGACTACATGGGCACAACAATATAATAAGGGGGTTGCACTAATAAAAATAAGGGGTTACACTAGTAGTATAGGGACCTAACATCATCATTGGTTAAGAGCTTGTTAATTTGATTTCAATGGTATGCCTAGCTTAGAACATTTGGATGTCTTACCATAGGGATCATACAACATGTTGTTGTGAATCGATTGGTTGTACCTTCCTAGAACGAAGGTGGTTTTTTATGACAAGGAAACTGAGTTCTTTGATGACAATGGGGAACAAAGATTTTTTCGAGGTAAGAAGAAAGAAACATCAGTTAGAATGGTGACAACTATGTAGGCCAAGCGTAGTTGCAGGAAGGGGTGTGTGCTATTTGCAATGCACATTTCTACTCACAAAGGTAAGGAAGTTGAGGATACAAATGCTTTAAGCAAGTACCCAGTTCTACAATAGTTTCAGGATGTATTTCCTGAGAATATACCATAGTTTCCTCCTCACAAGGATGTATAGTTTTCTATTGAGTTGGTTTCAGGGGTATCTCTGATATCAAAGTCACCTTACAGGATGAGTACACCTCATTTGGTGGAGTTGAAGCTGCAGTTGAAGGATATGATTGACAAGGGGTACATTAGGCCAAGTGTATCATCATGGGGCACACTAGTACTATTTGTGAAGAAGAAAGATGGTACTCTCAAGTTATGCATTGACTAGAGTTAGTTGAAAAAAGTGACCATCAAGAATAGGTATCCATTATCAAGGATTGATGACTTATTTGATCAGCTAGAGGGAGCAACAATGTTCTCGAATATTCACAGGAGATATGGATATCATCAAGTATGCATTAAAGAAGAGGACATCTATAAAACATCTTTACGGACCAAGTATGGGAATTATGACTTTGTTGTAGTTCCATTTGGTTTAACTAATGCTCTAGCTACATTTATGTGCTGAACAAATAGTGTGTTGTGTCCATATTTGGATAGGTTTGTTATTGTGTTCATTAATGATATATTGGTATATATTAAAAATGAAGAATAGCATGTTGAGCATTTAGCAGTAGTGTTGAGATTGTTTGGAGAGCATCAGTGGTATGCTAAGCTCAGCAAGTGAATTTTATTTTAGACTACAGTACACTACTTGGGACATGTCGTTTCCAAGGATGCAATAGGAGTGGACCCATAAAAGGAGCTATCATGGACTGGCCAACTACAAGGAATGTGTATGAGGTGAGATCCTCCATGGGGTTAGCAAGTTATTACAGGAGGTTCATCGGTAAATTCTCATAGATTTCATATCCTATAACACCATTGCAGAGGAAAGGTAAGAAGTTTGAATGGACAGAGGAGTATGAGGCCAGTTCTGAGCAGTTGAAGTAGTTGTTGACACATGCACTAGTGTTAAAGATTGCAAATCTGGACAAAGAGTTTGTAGTATGTATACATGCTTGCAAGAGAGGAATTGGTGGAGTCTTTATGCAGGATGGACAAGTGTTATTCTACGAGTCATGGAAAATGAATGAGAATGAGAAGATCTACCTGACACATGGTCTCGAGTTGGTAGCGATCATACATGCATTGAAGATGTCGAGGCACTATCTTCTTGGCAGGAGGTTTGTATTGATGAGAGATCATAGTGGTTTGTGGTATCTATTTGACCAACTGAATATGAATGGTAGGAAGGCTTGGCGGTTGGATTCAATCAGTGAGTTTTTCTTTGAGATTCGGTATATAAAACGTAAAGAGAGGAGGGCAGTAGATGCTCTTAGCAAGAATATACAAGTAAATCACATAGTAGCTATGAGCTCCTACGGGACACATTTATATGATAGGATCTTGCAAGTAGGTCAGCAGGATGACATGTATAGGGAGATTGTGCACAGGTTGTAGTAGAGTATAGGTACAGGTACAAGTAGTGGTACATGTATAGGTACAAGTGGTGGTACATGTATAGGTACATGTAGTGATGTAGGTATAGTTGTAGGTACAAGTACATATGCAGGTGCATAGGATGTGGACTATCGTCTCACATTAGATGGATTAGTTAGATTTAGGAACAAGATATTTGTGCCAGATAGTAGTGATCTCAAGAATGTGATATTGAGGGAGTTTCATGTGAAACCATATTTAGGACACCCAGGTTATTAGAGGATGCTAGCAGTAGTAAAGAAATTATAGCATTGGTCGAATTTGAAGAAAGATGTGGTAGAGTTTGTGGTTAGTTGCTTGGATTGTCAGCAAGTGAAGGCAGAGTGTAAGAATCTAGGTGGACTGCTACAACTAATTCTGATTCCAGAGTATAAATGGGAGGTCATTTCCATGGAATTTATCACCTATTTTTTGAGGACAATGAGACGCCATGATTCCATCATGGTAGTGGTGGATAGGTTGACAAAGCTAGTGCACTTCACCAATGAAGTCTACATTTTAAGCTAGTGATGTAGCACATGTCTTCATTTGGGACGTGGTCATATTACATGGAGTTTTGAAGAATATTGTGTCAAATAGGGATGTGAAGTTCACTTCCAAGTTTTGGAAGGAGTTATTTCCAATTTTGGCAAGAGCGTTGACCTTTAGTACAACTTATCACCCACAAATAGATGGACAGATAGAGAGGGTCAACATGATATTGGAGGACTTGTTGAGGATGTATGTGATGTAACAAAAACGAAAGTGGGAACACTTCCACTGGTAGAGTTCTCTTATAACAATGGGTATCAAGAATTCTTGAGGATGAATTTGTTTGAGGCATTGTATGGGTAGAGTTGTAATACTCCCATCTGTTGGAGTGATCTAGTTAATAGGGTGTTGATTGGATCAGACATGTTGGCAGACATGGAGTGGGAAATGTAATTTCAAGAAGAAATTGAAAGAAGGAGAGGATAGGTAGAAGAGACATGAAAATTGAAATACGTTATTCAAGAACTTATAGGTTGCGGAGCAATTGTACTTACACATCAAACCGAACATGAGCTCTTTACGGACTGGATCATGTGCCAAGCTGGTACCCCAGTTTTGTGGACCTTTCAGGATTATTGAGAGGATTGGGGTAGTAGGCTATCGAATTTCACTGCTTGCTATAGTGAAATTCCATGATGTTTTCCATGTGTCATTTCTTAAGAAGTATGTTAAAGATGTTGATCATGTGATTAACTGGTGTGTATTGCAGGTGTAGCCAAAAGGCGAATTCTAGCTGGAACTGCAGTGCATTTTGTAGAGAAAGATGCTCATGATCCAAAATTGAGCAATCAAGCAGGTTAAAGTGTAATGGAAGTACTTTGGGCCCGATGAAGCTACATGGGAGATGGAGGATCATATGCAGGCTATGTATGCTTCCTTATTCACTAGTTGAGCGAATGCTTTTGTATAGGTTTTTAGTACATGTTTTGGTGATGTTTGGTATATGTACATATGTATATGGATGTAAATACTACCCTAATCTATATTATAAAGCTCCAATAAACGATATGGGTGTCACGTCAATATTATGTTATACTTGTTATGTTGACATGTTGGTTTTCTTCTCAGCTTCTCAGTAGGATGATCATTATAAATACTGTACCGAGCTCAGTTATAAAGCTCCATGCAAAGTATGTTTTTCTTATAGAAATCTTATGGTTGTAGGTGTTGTTGAACACCAATGATGGTGTTCTTCCAAGGGGAGGGTTTTGTAACATCCCTAGTGAAATTTCCATGCAATAAAATTTAATAGAGGCATAATAATAACCACGGTTGATGGGACACTTATTCCAAGCTAAATGTTGGGAACAATCATAGTGATGGGGATCACTGTTGATTATTAATGGCTAAGGAAATTGGAAAAGGAAATGGAAAAGGCTTTGGAAATGAAAAGTGACATTTTTGGCACATTTATTAATGAAAATAATGGAAATTAGGAGAAAATGGAGGTGAAAGGTCACAAGTTGCATGTGAGTAGGAAAATGAAGGAAAATAATGGAAAATGAAGAAAACAGAGGCCTCATCAATAAAAAGGCTTCTAAGGATTAATTCACAGACTCTTGTAAGTTAAGTTTTGGATCTCTCTCTCTATTCTCTCTCTATCATACTCTTGAGATTTTACTTGGAGCACTCTTGGAGAGTGTGGCGTACTTGGAGTTTTGGAGAAATAAGGTAAAGGAAGAGTTGGAAATGATAAGAGGACATCAGGATTAGTAGCTACAGTGGTTTTTATTGTAGGTACCAAGTTGCATGTATAATTTACTCACTAGTTTTGGCATGCATGGAATATGCGTGTGCTTTATTGGTCATGATTTTCCATTGGCATGGAGGATTCCTTGGATTAATAGTGGATTTTCCTAGCCTTTCCATTTCCTATATAGACATGGTATTTTTGGTTCATTTCTATATTTCTTTGGATGGGCCTCATGTTTCCTTTAGCTTGGGTTGAGATACTAGTTCCTGGAAGCCTTGATTGGACAAATTCTCTTCAAGCCCTGTAACAGTTTGGGTTAATTTACTAGTCTTGGAAGCCTTGGTTATACAAATTCTCTCGAAGCCCTTGGTGGGTTGAGTTAGTAGTCTTGGAAGCCCTTGTTGGAAGAATTCTCTAGAATCCCGTTGGTAGTTGTGGGTTGAGTTACTAGCCCTGGAAGCCTTGGCTGGAATGAACACTCTAAAGCCCTAGAAGGCTTCGATAGGCCAATCTAATGATGGTTTTTTGATGTACGACCATGAGGTGGAATCACTGTTTGATGGGTTGACGTGGTTTTTAGATAACTGGTTGTGTTTAAATTGTTGTGTTAGTGTTGACGTTGATGTTAACCAAGGTCAGTATGATGATTAGGTGTACATGAGGAATCTCATGGTTGCTGGAGTGCTTTGTATAAAATACTCATAGTAGCAAGCTTACGGGAAAAGCCATAAAATGATGACTACAATGTTTGTCCAGATGGAATCCCATGGTAGCTGCAGGCTTCATGTATAGAATTAGCATAGAAATGAGCTTACTGGAGAAGCCATAAAATGATGACTATGGTGGTTGGGACATTAGAATTCCAAGAACAAGAAGAAGAGTCAAGGAGCAAACTGTGGAAGTCATTTTGTAGCCATCTTAGAGGTAGTATATGGGCTCAAAGCCTACATCAGCCCTTCTCCATTGGAAAGTTCTCTCAAAGAGATTTCCAACGATATGCGGAAGTCTAAAAATGGACTTATGGATCAAAAGATATGGTTTGCTAAAGTCTAGGGACTTGAAGTCTTAAGAAGGATGAAATATCAGAGATCAGAGCCCATCGGGACCCGATATCGGAACCCTAGAGACAAGAGTATCATAGACAATAATATTGGAGCATGTGGCATATTGGATATGGGGATATCAGAGCAGATAATATGGGAGGTTTGGGACATTAGAATATCATAACTTCTTAAGGGATCAATTTTTAGAAGTTATACTTTCCAGCAGGGTTGATAGTGCTAAAAGTACCAAGCAAGTTAACAAAGAATTTCTTGAAAAGTCAAGGGTGATTGAGAATATTTATCTCTCCTCTATATCGACACATGGAGGTATGTGAGTGGACCCGAGAAAGTGCAGCGACTAGTGATATCAACATGTCAGAGGATGGAATATCGAAGGATATCCATATCGTAACTCTTGTGAGAATCATGGCTAAAGAAGTTTCGATGAAGAGAGCTCTATTGTTGGTTTAACGCTCAATCGTGATGATCCCAAACAAACCAAGGTAAGGGAGATTTAAAAGAATAAGAATAAACCCATGGAAGGAACAACAGGTCTTAGCACCTAGGACTAAGCCCCTAGTCACAACCCTCAGTCCTATGAGAAAGAAACACACAAAGAGCTAAGTGAAAAGGTAGCCAAGGATATTAGATAATGAAATATCATAACATTTCAATTGTGAGAGTTATGATACAAAGGGGGCTCTGATATAGTGCTAATCAAATGGTCACACGTCTTGGTTTTATGAGAAAGCAATTGATAATGGAGGTAAAGGAAAAGGGGGCCAAAAGGATATCAGAGAGTGAAATATCATAACATTCCACCTCTATAATTCATGATATGGTATGTTTCGATGAGATAATATAGTGATTTTAAAGGATGTATGTGTTAACAGCTGAAGGATTGAAGGCATGATCACTGGAGTTGACTGTTGAAATGGGCTAAACCTGCAGAAGAGTCAAAAACAAGGAATCAAGGACATCATTTAACATCATTAACTGTGTTGGAAGGAAGGAATAAATCAGCTGCTTCATGTGCATGGCTAGGAGAGATAATGGAAGTTCAGGGTAGCTATCCTTGAGGAATTTCAAGCTATGTTGAGCAATAAATAATCATGGGACTCTCGGAGGAGCGCATATGTGATCTAAGAATCGATTTATTAGTATCGAGATTTACGAAGTCATTCAATAAAAAGCTCCATTGTCCATCTTAGATTTAATACTATGACATGATATTACCAGGAGGCACAACAATGGCAGAGGGAGTCATGCCTACGTACATTTGGGTAGTTAGAGTACAAGCAACAGAGACAACCTTGCATAGTGTGCTTTTGTGAAAAAAACCACTGTTTGTAATTGAGCAAATGTGTAGTTCAACAGATTGCAAGAGTGCTGGGGAGTGAGAAATGAGTGTATAGATAAGAGGTCTAATCACAGAGAGCACCCATAGTGATTGTGTAGAAAGAGAAGTGGGTGTGTTGTGAGAAAAACAACAAGGGTAGTACTTAAGAGAAGGAAGTTGAGTGGTTGCTATGAAAAGAACAATGTGAGATTTAAAAAGGGTGTTGCAACAAAGACCTTGTGAGAGAGAAGGCAAAGTGCTGATGAAAGGTTTTTGTGAGTAGTAAGTAAAGAGAAACAACATGATACCAAAGGGAGTTAGTGGAATAACATAAGAAAGAGAGCATAAGTTGAGTCTGCAATCAACTAGTTTGGTATTTTTCTTTTAATGTATATGCATTTGTTTCCAATTTGAAAATTATAAGAAATATTAGAAAAATGGAAAGAGCATGTTGGTGCCTGCATTAAGAAGATGTTGTTTCTCTTGGTAAGTTTGTGCTTTCTAACCAAAGGGGGTTAGTTCCTCCTGTGAGTAGGTTCTCACAAACAAATAGATGTAATTAAGTAGGTGCTTAATTTACATCATAAACAAATAATAAATTTGGTTTTTTTCCCCTCTGGGTTTCCAAATGAAAAACATTGTGTCAGATGTGTGTGTTTCTCATGTGATTATTGTACGAACATGTATGTTTGAACTTGTTATTCACTCCATTTATGAATAATTTCTCTCACAAGTAATAGAATATAAAAAGGTTCCTTTAGGAACAGTATAATCAATGGAAGGTATATCTATAAGGAATGATGTCGAGGCAAGAGAGTCAAGAGGCTTACTTAAGTATAATACTAGTCTTTGATGGGACAAACTATGCCTTTTGGAAGGAAAGAATAGAAGTGTATCTTATGTCCTTGGGAGTAGAAGTTTGGACTTCAGCGCTAGAAGACTAAAATGTCCTTGATATTCCTCCCACTGATCCATATGGTAAGAAACTATATGGAAATAATGATAAATCCAAGAATGGCATTCTCTTTGATCTTAGTCAATCATAACTTGTAAAAGTTATGCAAATTAAGTCGGCTAAGGAAGTCTGGGTAAATCTTAATTGGTGTCATGAAGGAGATGAGAAAGTCAAGCATGGAAAAATTCAGACTTTCAGAATGACATTTGAGAGCCTAAGAATGAGTGAAAATGAAATCATATTAGAATAATTCCCCAGAGTTGATGAAGTAACTAATATCATTAGAGGAATTGGTGAGGAGGTCAAGAAGGATATGATTGTTTAGAAAATATTAAGATGTCTGCCCATGAGATTTAATGCCAAAGTCTCAACTATTGAATAAATTGCTAATTTAAAGGATCTCAAGATGGACCAGCTGCATGGTAATCTAATAGCCCATGAGACAAGAGTATGAATAGAAAAGTATGAACCTAAGAAAGCAACATTCAAAGTATCCAAAAAATCCAAGGAGCACAAAGATAGTCAAGACTACTCCAACTATGAATCTGATTAGGAGTTGGCTCAACTAGCCAGAAAACTGAAGCGTGGACCAATATAAAGGGAAGTTTCCATTTAAGTGTTTTGACTCTGGAAGGTTTTGACATTTCTCGTCCAAATTCCCTTATAAGGAAAAGGCTAAAAAGGAAGAGGATAAAAAAATTGGAAACAAGTCTCAGAAACATTAAAAGAAAAATATCTATAAGAAAAATGGGTTCTACTCGAAAGAGCATAGCTCAGCACTAGAGTCAAACAATGAAAACTTGTCGAAGAATGATTCATATAAGTATCTCCTTATGGATTTTGAAATAGATTCCAAGAAACAATTATTATCCACTTTGAAGAGGAAGAAGAAGAACGATTAGTGGACCTTGAATGGGAACTCATCAGTTCCCTTGATGAGCTAAAGAAAGAAAGCAAGAAGAATAGGTAGTTGAAGGAACAATTACAACACATTAAAGAAGGTATGTATAACTCTGATAATGAGGAGTTTGTTTATCAAACAGAAAAGCTTGAAGAAGCTATCAAGAGAAAAGATATTTTAGTCCTTTTGCTAGAAGAAAACAAAGGAAACTATGATAAATTAGAAGAAGAGAAAAATTAAATAAAACATGAGATACTCAAGTTAAGGAAGGAAATGAGCTCAAAGACATACAAGGAATCTTGTGTTTTAAATTTAAGCTAGAAGAGGCTAAATGAAAGGAAGAGGTTCTTCAAGATTGATCTAGGAATGGGAAGATAATTGTTAGGGTCTCATAGTAGAGTTTTCCTCCCTAAGAAAAAATCTTAAGAGAACAAAGATCGAGAAGGGTTTAAATGAAAAATTTGCTAAAGGGACAAGTACACTAGATCAGATCCTAAGTAGTTAAAGGCCCTGAGGAATTAAGACTGGTGTAGGATACTCAAAGGCATAAGAATATTCTATGGAGAAGATAAACTTTAGATTTGCAAGATGTTAAATTTTCTAATTGTTATATGTTGTGTGATTTACTTTAGCCCAATATATATTTTCATTAACAATGCATCCAATTATTAGCAGTATAATGAGTGATAAAAGTAACTTAAGAAAGAACAATATATGTAGTGAAAAATAAGACAACGACACAACCATAAGAGATAGTAGATTGGTCCAAGACCAGGGAAAAACCC
Source organism: Pinus taeda (assembly GCA_000404065.3). NCBI lineage: Eukaryota > Viridiplantae > Streptophyta > Pinopsida > Pinales > Pinaceae > Pinus > Pinus taeda. Next base: position 81,122 of record APFE030264160.1, read on the forward strand.
CACTAGGGGGAAACCCTTTCAAATCTTCTTCTTTAGTAGATCATCATAAAAATATTTTAGTAGAGAGTACAATGTGCCAAATACATGTAATTGCACTGGATAATGACAAATTGGATCTACAGGTCCATGTAATAATGGATAGAAATCTAGATCTACTAGACCAGTCAAGTTCACTAAATCCAGTATGACTAAACCCTAGATCTGATCTGAGTCACCGTCATCAACACTATCTACGAGCAACTAAAACTCCTAGGTCTCTCTTATGGATACTGTATGTGAGAAACTCTAACTGTAGATTGACTCTTAGGAGGCCTTCATGCATGTGACTGTGGCATAATATAGTTGAAATGAAGAGTCACTCCCTTCCTGTTGTTGTGCATGTGACCAAGATGTCAGGGTTGCTCCTTGGGCTACCTTGTGTGAGTGACTGGGGATTGGAACTTTCTGATCTACCTCTGAACGCAAAGTCACTCCCACTGCTCTATCTTTGAGTGACTAGAGAGCTAGATTCTCTCCTTTTCCTACTGAGTGCCTGTGACCAGGGAAAGAAATGTCATGGTCTGTGCCAATGACTGAGATCTAGAAAACCCAAACTCCGCGCGAACCTTTCGCCTGTAATTTCAGACCCTGTGCGAACTCCTTTGGACGTGCCTATGCAAGCCAAGACAAAATAGAAGAATAGAAAGATGATGATGATGATGTTTTTAAATGAAATTTGGGTTGCTTTCATTCCTGAGGGTTCACTTGGGGTGAATATTGACTCAAGCAGTTACCCATGTGGTTAGGGCCAACCCATTCCAAAATGTATGGATGAATAAAATAATTCAAAACATACCTTCCGTTTAACCAAATTAGGTGATCCTTAGGTTAATTTTGGTCCTTTGGAAAATAGGAATTTAATTCATACATCATCTTGGTCATCTGAGTTTTCCAATGTGGAATTTGACCCTAGTTGCAAAAATTAACACTCCCTCTGAACTAGGAATAATTCTATCTTTCAATATATGTCAGTTGATCAAATTGTCAAGATTGTCCCTGCTCAACTCTATCTGTTGAAAAATTCTTGGATTTAGAGGAAGAATCATGGATAAATAAATTCCACACTTATCTAGAACTAGGATAACTCATCATACATGGCATTAAGCCCTCAACCCTGGAATCTCATCAAGGATCTTTACCCTCAACCGGGAATTTCATCGAGGATCTTTACCCTCAACCTGGAATCCTATTGCCTACCGATCTCCCTAACAATGAATCTTAGTAGTCATGTTGTAGAACACATGCATCATAATATTTTTAGGTTGTACACCCCAACCACACCCTTAACGCGTTGGCCAAACGAGGATTAAAATTCCCAACAAGCCCTGCTTTTGGGTATGATGTCAACTAGGGTATGCTCTGGAAAGAATATACAAGGGAGTAAAAATATCAACCCTATGGGTAACAAATAGGGGAGTTCCCTATTGTCCAGAGATCCCTCAACCCCAAAATCCATTTTCCCTGAATTCCTTACCCTGGGAGCTCAAACAAGGGGGGAGAGTTGGATGAGAGTTCTTAATCATCACTGCCCCTTATCTGAAGGGGCCACATCCATCATTCCAAGCTTCTCTATGAAGACCAAGAACTTTCCCTTTGGTAATTCCTTGGTGAGAATATCAACAATATTTTCATCTATTGATATGTGATGGAGCTTGAAAGCTCCTCTCTATACCGTGTCTTGAAGGAAGTGATATTGAATCTTAATATGCTTGCACTTGTCATGAAACAAGAGATTTTCTGCCAAATTGATCCCTCTCTTGTTGTCACAATATATCACTATAATATCCAAGACTTCTTCAAGTAGCTCTATAAACAGCTTTCTCAACGAAAATACTTTGTATCTAGCCATTCTAGCAGCAATGTATTCTTCTTCGGCTCTGCTCAATGATATAGACTTTTGTTTCTTTCTCATCCAGGATATCATGGCAGGTCCAAGGTTAAAGCAACATCCATTTGTACACTTTCTGTAAATAATGTTTCTAACCCAATTAGCACCAGTGTATCAATGAATTTGAACATTTTCGGTATAATATCTTAGGCCAAGTGTGATCGAACCCTGTAAATATCTCAAGATGTGTCTGGCATCTATCCAATGTATGTGGAGGGGCTTGGTCTTGAATTGACTCAATGTGTTTACTGCATAGCATATGTCTATATGGGTGTTCACAAGGAACATCAGAGCCCCAATTAGTTTCCCATAATCGAATGGATTTTCTAAGTATTGTCCTGTAATATCTCTACATAACTTCTTGAGGTTCATTTCCATCAGTGTAACCATGGATTTACATCCAATCGTTCTAAATATTTCTAGTAATTTTACAATGTATTTTCCTTGTGAAAGGAAAATATCTCTAGGTATTTACCGCACCTCAAGCCCCAAAAATTAGTGCATCATAACAAGATCTTTCATCTCAAATTCCGACACTAGCTTCCTCTTACACTCGATCATCAAAGGCTTGCTACGTATCAAGAATAGATCGTCAACATAAAAAACCAAGACCAGTGGCATACCTCAAACTATATTGAACTAGAGGTTTGGATCAACATTGCTTCTTGTGAATCCCAACTTCAATAAGTAACTGTCAATGTGTGCATACCAAGCTCAGGGATCTTTCTTCAAACCACAAAATGCCTTCTTTAACCTGCAAACATGAGTTCTTCGATCTTCCACTTCGAATCCCTATGATTGCTCAACATATACCTCTTCTTGTAACATGCCATGAAGGAATGTATCCTTTACATCCATATGATGAAGAGTCCATCCCTAACTTGTAGCAAGGGAAACTATAAAATTGATGGTTGTATATCAAGCTATGGGAGAAAATATGTCATCATAATATTCTCCCTCTTTATGAGAGAATCCTCGGGCTATGAACTTTGTTTTATATTTCTCTATACTTCCATCAATTCCATGTTTGATTTTGAATAACCATTTTGAAGTTACAACATATTTCCATTTCGTCCTAGGTACAACTTTCCATACATCATTTTTCATAATTGATTCATATTCTTCAGCCATAACATCCTTCCAAACTTGTTCTTTTACAACTTCTTCAAATGTGGATGGTTCAACTTGAATCATAGTAATCATAGATACATTTACAACATTACTTTCATACCTTGGAGGCTTCGATTTCTTTTTAGGAAGACAATTTTCTTCACGGTCACTTGAGGAGTCCCTTCTTCTTCTTTCATATCTCCTATCATGGTTCTTCTTTTGATAGTCCTTTCTTCGTTTGTTATTGAAGTTGCCTCTAACATTGTAGTGATGTATTTTCTTCCTTTCAGGACAGTCACGAGCATAATGACCTATCTTGTGGTAATTGAAACATTCAACATGAGGTGAAAAATTATCATATATTCCTTTTGAATTATGAGAAATAGGATTCCTTGATGGATTTCCTTTTTCCTTCCTCCTTTTGTCATAAGAGATATATGCAACAGGCTCTCCCTCTTCATGTTTTTGAATCCTTCCTCTTAAATTCATTCTTGACTTGTTTTGAGTGATATTTCCACCAATTTCATCAAATGTCGAAAGGACATTGCTATTGCTAATTGTAGTAATCAAGATTTCCCAAATAGGAGGGAGAACTCTAAGAGTCATAACTACGAGCTCCTTGTCAGGCACGTTTTCTCCAACTCTCTGTAATTGATCTCTAAGGCGTGAGATCCCCATAATGTAGGAATCAAAAATTTCCCCTTTGTTCATCTTAATTTCCTTGAGTTAATATTTGAAAGTGATGATCTAATTCAAGTTGTTCACTTCATACATGTCAACTATATTTTCACGCATATCTTTGGACTTTCTTAAATTACCTACATATGAAAGTAAATTATCTTCTAAGCCATCAACTATAATTTTCTTTGCTTTGGAATCACCTTTGTTGTACCTATTCTTGAGGGAAGCAGAAGAATTTTATGGAGGTTTGGGCATTCTTCCTTGGATGTATTACAACACATCATTGTTGTCAGCTATGATCTCCAATCCAACTTTCCATGCAGCAAAGTTTGATGCATCACCCAACTTTTCATGCTCCTTGAAGGTCGAAGATGACATCTTGACCTTGACCCAGTAATTTGTTAGATGAAAGAGAGGGCTTGAATGTTTATCTTATTTTGGGCTCATCCTTCACCTTAGCTCTGATTCCATGTTAAATTTTATGATTGTTCTATGTTGTATTAGTTACTTTAGCCCAATATATTTTTTCATTAGTTACAATGCATCCAATTATTAGTAGTATAATTAATCATAAAATTAACTAAAGATAGAAAAATGTATGAAATGAAAAAGAAGAAAAGAACACAACCATAAGAGACAGACAGGCAGTAGATTGGTCCAAGGCCAGGAAAAAAACCCACTAGGGGGAAACCCTTTCAAATATTCTTCTTTAGTAGATCGTCACAAAAAAATTTCGTCAGAGGGTACAACAATCCCAATTACAAGGGATAATAACAGATCATATCTACATATTTGCGTGACAATAGATAAAAATAGAGATCTATCAGATGACTAAAGTTGACAAAAGCCAAGATGTCAACACCCTAGATCTGAACTAGGTCACCCTCATGAACATTTTCTGTGAACAAGTGAAACTCCTGGGTTTCTCTCACAGATATTGTATACGAGCAAATGTGAATACAAAGTCACTCTCAGAAGACCTTCACCAAGGAAAATTTTAAGGATGGAAATGTATCTGAAAGTTTAGAAGCATTGGCGAATCTTACTGGTCCCTAATATGCAAATTGCAAAATGTTTGGGGGTATTTTTTTGTAAAAATACTTAAATCTATAATAGTTTTATAATATTCCATATAAAATTTTGGCAATTCTTTAGGAAAAATAGTTTTATACTATAAAATTTGGGTGAATAAATTCTATAAAAAACTGGAAATTGGCGAATCATTTTTTGGAAAAAAACATGGAAAATTAGCCCATGGGCGAATATTAGCCCCTAAAATTTTCACTGTGCAATTATGGAATAATACAACTGAAACATAGTTTCACTCCCTTCCTATTGTGTCTATGTGACCGAGATGTGAGGGCCTCTCCCAAGACTTCTCTGTGCATGCGATCAGGGTTCAAAATTTTCTGATCTGCCTTTGAACCTAGAGTCCCTCCCACTGAACTATTTTTGAGTGATGGGAGAGACAGAGTAACTCCCTTACCTACTTTGTGACTACTACCAAGAATGAAAACGTCCTGAGCTATACTAGTGAATGAGGTCCAGAACACCCAAAGTCACATTGAACCTTTTGCATGTAATTTCAAAACCTGTGCCAACTTGTTCTGACGTGCCTATGTGAGCCAAGAAAAAATAGAAGAATAGAAAGATGATGATGATGTGTTTAAATGAACTTGAGGTCGCTTCCTTTTATAGGATTTCCTGAGGGTGAACTTGGGGTTAAGATTGACCGACGCAGTTACCCATGTGGTTAGGGCCGACCCATTCCATAATGCATGCATGAATATAATAATTCAAAATTTAACTTCTCTTTAACCAAATTAGGTGATCTTTAGGTCAATTTTGGTCCTTTAGAAAAGAGGAATTTAATGTAGACATCATCTTGGTCATCTGAGTTGTCCAATGTGGAATATGACCCTATTTGCAGAAATTAGCATAGGATTCGAAGAACCACTAAACTATGGGAAGAAGCATAATGAAAGAATCAATGTAGACAAATGAGTAGTAGGGAAAGGAGGAGATCATTAATGGAGAACAAATCAATCAACCAAACAAACAAGGTACCTTCATGCAAAATCTCATAAGACTTCCTACAATAAGCATGCCTATTTATTTTATGGTCACTATTATAAGTGTCATATCTTTGCACATAAACTTTTTTATTGTAGAAGGATCATAATTGAAAGAGATGAAAATCCTAGATCTAATACATATCGGAATTCTAAATCTCAAAACACTTCTCTCAGAAATTAGAATTTCTTCTCTCTCTTTCTAAGTGAACTATAATGCTTCAAATGTAATAATTTTGGGAAAACAACTAGTGAGTGCAGTTGCAACTTTGAATACCTGTCCAAGTCCCAAAATATTATACATGCATATATCGAAAAGGATAAGGGAGACTAGAAATGAAAGACTAAAAAGAACATGCAGTGTGGACTCGCCTTATCAACTCATAATCAAGAAAACAAATGGTTTGTGGATATTGGTTGTTCCAAGCATATGAATTGGGATACAAGAAAAGAAAAATTGCTAAAAGAAAAGGATATAGGAAACAATGTCACCTTTGGAAACAATTCTCTAGTAAGAATCAAGGGTAAAGGCATCGCCAGTCTTGATAAAAAGGTAGAAGCACAAAATGTGTTGTATGTGGAAGGTCTCAAGCACAATATGCTTAGTTTCAGCCAAATGTGTAATAATGGATATGATGTGATCTTTCGATCTAAATATTGTGAGATTTGAAACATGAAGAATGGAAAGCTAGTAGGAAAAGCAATCAGAACCCACAATAATGTATATGTGTTTGATGATTATATTGTTAACTTCTATTTAAGAAAAATGAATGAAGCATAGTTGTGCCACAAGAGGCTTGGGCATATGAATTTTTATAGTTTGATAAAGTTTAGTAACATGGGAGCCATGAGAGGATTACCAAGACTTTTAAGGCCCAATAATTCAATATGCAAGTCATGCCAATTTGGTTAGCAAACTAGGACTCATTTCAAGTCAAAGGAGTTCTCCTCATCCATACCTATAGAGCTCATTCACACAGATATTTGTGGCCCAACTAGATAAAAGGCCTGAAAATGAGAAAGGTATTCCATGTTGCTCATTTATCACTTTACCAGTGCCACTCAGATTGTGCTCTTAAAAGAAAAGTCAGAAGCATTCAAGCATTTCAAGAAATTTAAAGCTCAAGTAGAGAACAAGAAACACTTAAAGATAAAAATATTAAGATCAAACAAAGGGGGAGAGTACACATCAAGAAGGTTTGACGAGTATTGTGAAGAGAATGGCATCATAAGGCAATACTCAGTGCCAAAAACTCCATAGAAAATGGGAGTAGTGGAGAGGAAGAATAGAAGAATTTTGGAAATTACCAGAGGAAAGTTGGATGAAGTAGGTGTGTCTTGCATCTTCTAGGGAGAAGCAACACAAGCAATAGTGCATTTGTCAAGCATAACTCAAGTTAGGTTTAGTAGTAATAAAAATCCCTATGAGTTGTGGAAGGAAATACCTACATTAATTAAGAATAATAAGGAATGATAAGGATCCTGGAAGGTTTGAATCATGCTAATGAGGGAATATTTCTCATGTATTCTGCTCGAAGTAAAGGGTATAAGTGTTAAAGCAAGATGAAAAATAAGATTGATGATTATATTGACATGATACTAGATGAAATAGGTTCACAAACTAAGTCCTCTAAAATAAATATGAAGTCAGATGATGAAGAAATTTGAGATATGAGGTGTGTGAATTTGGAAGAAATAGATTCAAATAGTGAAGATGGGGAAGCAGGCATAGCTCCAAGGAAAAAGTCACCTTCTTGGTATGTATAGAAAGAACATCATGAGATTTAGATACTTGAAGATCAAGAAAATGGTGTCCAAAAGAGGAGAAAACTTGTTGGAAATACAAGTTATGAAATTTTGGCTCTATTATCATAGATAGAACCCAAGTATATATGCCAAGAAAGTGAAGACGTGTTCTTGGTGAAAGCTATGAATGAAGAACTTGATTAGATTGAAAATAATGACACCTAGGAGCTTGTTCTAAGGCCTAGAGATAAAAATGTTATTGCAACCAAATGGGTTTTCAAAAACAAACTAAATGGGAAGGGTCAAGTATTTAGGGACAAAGCTCAGTTGGTCTGCAAAGGGTATGCCCAAATAGAAGGCGTAGATTTCGAAGAAACCTTTTCACCAGTAGCCTGACTGGAAGCTATCATGATATTTCTTTCTCTTTCCACCCATAAAAACATGAAGGTATATTAGAAGGATGTGAAGTTTGCATTTCTCAATGGAGATTTAGAAGAAGAAGTTTACATTCAGAAACCAGAAGAATTTATAGTTACCACACATGAAGGCTTTGTGTGCAAATTAAAGAAGGCTCTGTATGGACTGAAATAGGCTTCGAGAGATTGGTATGAAAGGATAGATAAATACCTTCAGCAACAAGGCTTTATGAAAGGCACAACTGACAGTAAATTATATGTAAAGTATGAAGCCAACCATCTACTGATAGTAGTTGTGTATGTGGATGATATAATATTTGGCAGCGACATGGAACAATTGGGGCATCAATTTTCAAAATGTATGCAAACAAAATTCGAAATGTCCATGATCAAAGAGTTTTCCTTCTTCCCGAGTCTTCAAATTTCTCAGTTACCACAAGGAGTGTTTATATCCCAATCCAAATATCTCAAGGAAACTCTGAAGAAATTTGTGCTGGAATATTGAAAGCCATTAAGCACACCTATGACTACAGGCTACAAGTTGTGAAAAGAATGTAGGACACTGCTGGTAAATCAGACCACATATAGATCAATGATAGTAATCAGGCTATACATCATGTAATCATTGGGTCTTGTGGCAATATTTCAAGCTTTCCCGCATGAAAGCCATGTTTTGGCTGTCAAAATCATTTTCAGATATCTTCAAGGAACAATAGAGTATGGAATGTGGTACCCTAAGAGTTAACAATTAAATTTGAAGGGCTACACTAATGCAGATTGGGCTGGAAGCCTTGATCATAGGAAGATTACTTCTAGTACAACTTTCTTCTTGGGAAAATTCGTGGTATCATGGGACAACAAGAAACAAGCCTACATTTATTTATCAACTGTTGAAGCAGAATATATTGTTGCTACTACTTGTTGCATGCAGATTATATGGATGAAGTAGAATTTAAAATATATTTAGGTAGAGTTGCTTATTCTATTCCAATTATGTGTGATAATAAAAGTGCCATCAACATCTCAAAAAATGCAGTCATGCATTCAAAGACCAAGCATATTCTTATCAAGGTCCATTTCTTAAGGGAACAAGTTGCATCCAATATTGTAAGAATTGAATATGTGGCCACAAATGAACAAATTGAAGATATAGTTTACGAAGACACTCACAAGAGAACCATTTGAATATCTCCGACAACATATAGGAGTTGTGACTCCTCCCTCCAAATGACTTCCTTTTGGTAGGTGGTGGCAGTTACTCAACATGTAGGACTCATGGAAGAGTAGACTATAATGGCATAGGGGGAGTACTAAAGAAGTATACTTTCTCATTGATGCCAAAGTGGGAGAAGATGAGCATCGGAGAAGACCATGCCTAGCCAAAGGGGGAGCTTATCGTGTTACCAACAATGCCAAAGGGGGAGATTGTTGGACAATTGGTTGTGTTTAGATGGTTTTGTTAGTGTTGGCATTAATGTCAACCAGTGTCAGCATGATGATTGATGTCAACCAGGGTCAGTATGATGAATGGGTGCCCAGGAGGAATCCCATCGTTGCTCGAGCGCTTTCTAGAAAATCATCATAATAGCAGGCTTATTGGAAAATCCATAAAATGATGACTATAGTGTTTGTCCAGATGGAATCCCATGGTTTTTTTAGGCTTCATGTCGAGAATCATCATAGTAGAAATCTTACTGGAGAAGCCATAAAATGATGACTATGGTGGTTGGGATTTCAACATTCCATGTAGAAAAAGAAGAGTCAGGGAGAAAAGTGTGGCAGATATTTTGCAACCATCTCAAAGGTCGAATATGGGTTCGAAGCTAACATCAGATCTTCTCCATTTGAAATTTGTCTGGAAGAGCTTTCCAATAGTATGCGGAAGTCTAAAAATGGACTCATGGATCAAAAGGTATGGTATACCGAAGTTTAGGGACTTGAAGTCTTTAAAATGATGAAATATCGGAGATCGAAACCCATCAAGACTCGATATTGGAACCCTAGAGACTAGAGTAACGGAGATCAGAATATCAGAGCAGGAAACGTATCATCTATCGGGATATTAGAGCATCAGAGAAGATAATATCAAAGTTTTGGGACATCAGAATATCAGAACTTCTTAAGAGAGGAATTTTTAGAAGTTGCGATATATAGTAGGGTCGATAGTACTAAAAGAATTGACCAAGTCAACAAAGGAGTTGTTACAAAGTCAAGGGTGATCGAAACTCTTTCTCTCTCCTCCAGATGGACATGTGGTGGCAGGTCAGTGGGCTCAAGAAAGTGTAGTGGCTACTGATGTCAACATGTTAGAGGATGGAATATTGGAGGATATCCATATCGTAACTCTTATGAGAATAATGGCCAAATAAGTATCGATGAAGAGAGCTTTGATTTATTTTTTATGCTTGATCGTGATGAGTCTAGAGTAATCAAGGGTGAAGGAGATATAAAAGAAGAATTATAAACTCTTGGAAGGAACAACATGTCTTAGCATGTAGGACTAAGCCCTCGGTCCTATGAGAAGGAAACACATAGGGAGCTAAGTGCAAAGGAGCGAAGGATATTGGATAATGAAATATTGCAACATTTCAATTGTGACAGTTATGGTAGAAAGGGGGCTCTGATATAGTGCTAACCCAATGGTCACATGTGTTGGCCCTATGAGAAAGTAGTTGCTAAAGGAGCTAAAGGAAAAGGGGGCCATAGATATTGGAGAGTGCAATATCGTAACACTCTGCCTGTGTAATTTATGATATGTTATGTTCCGATGAGGCAGTACAATGAATTGAGTGCAGGATCAATGAAGTTGGCTGTTGAAATGGGCTAAACCTGTAGAAGACTCTGAAACAAGGAATCAAGGACATCATTTAATAGAGATGATTATGTGGGAATGAAGGAACTAATCGGCTGCTTTGTATGCATGATAGAGAGAGTTAAACGAAATTCATAATAACCATCCTTGAGGACTTTCAAGCTCTATTGAGAAATAAATAAGAATGTCATTCTCAGAGGAGTGTACAAGTCATCTAAGAATTTATTTCTCAGCATAGATATTTATGTAGTCGTTCAGTAAAAAGATGCATGGTCCATCTATGATTTAATACCATGACAATATACTACCAGGAGATGCAACAACAACGGTGGAGTCATGTTGAAGTAATTGAGCAAATTTGTAGTTGAGAATATTGTAAGAGTACTAAGGGGTGAGAACTTAGTGTAGCGACAGAGAGGTATAAGCACAAAGAGCACACAAAGTGATTGGGAAGAAATAGAAATGAGTGTGCTGTTAGAAGAACAAGGAGGTTAGTGTTGAAGATAAGGTAGGAGAGTGGTTATTATGAAAATAAAAGTGTGAGTTGAATAGAGGGTGTTGTAGAAAAGACTCCGTGAGAGAGGAGGAAAAGTGCTGAGGAGATGGTGTTGTGAGCAAAAAGTAAATAACAATTGCATGAGACCAAAGGTATTTAGTTGAACAATAGAGGACAAAAGGAAGAAGTTGAGTCTGCAATCAACTAGTTGGTATTTTTCTTGTAATGTATATGCCTTTGTATTCAGTTTTAAAATTGTATGAAATAGTATAACAGTGGCAAGAGTAGGTTGGTACCTGCATTTAGAAGAGGTTTGCGCCTCTTGGAAAGTTGGTGCTTGCTAACCAAAGGGGATCCGTGCCTCATGTCAGTAGGTTCTCGGAAATAAAAGGATGTAATTAAATAGGTGCTTAATTAACATCATAAAAAAACAAAAAATTGATGGTTTTTTCGCTCTGCGTTTCCACGTGAAAAACAATGTGTGAAATGTGTGTGTTGCTCACATGATTGTTGTATGAACATGTATGTTTGATTTTTTTGTTCACTCCCTTTATGAATAAATTCTCTCACAAGTAATAGAATATAGAAAGTGACCGTAAGCAGACTAGAAAAAGAAAAGAATCTCACAATTACCGATTCACTCCCCCCCCCCACCTCAAAGATTCCTTATTGTAACAGTGGTTTGGCCTCTGGAAGCCTTGGATGGTTTTTATTGATTTGTTTTTATGAGATCCCACATTCATGCTTGCAATATGGCATGGGGGTGACTGGCTAAAGAAATATTTGACTCAGCCATGTCTATGGTCGGGCTGTTCGTGGAAGTCCCACAACTAGTTTCCCTTTGCCTCATTAATATGAGGTCATCTCTCCTTGTTATTTCATGAATATTATACCAGTTCATATGTCTATTATATGGTTGTTTTTCCTTGGTATTTATTTTGTTATTATGTTGGTATTTCTGTTGTTATTTTGTTTCTATTATATGGCTCCCATCATGTTTTTACTTGTAAATGAATGTACAATGTATCTATGGCCTAATGGATGAAATTGTAGCTAATTTGTTAAGACATCAATGCTTCTTAGTGATTCTAAAATGACTATGAGACCCATATGCTTAGATCTTTTGTTTAAACCTGTGGATTACATAATTGTGACATGTTTGATGAAATCTCTGTCATGACTAGTAGGCATCCAGTCAAGCCCTTGTTCAAGTAGTTTCATTTGTATCATTGTTCGATGGTTATCTTTCAGTTCTAAAAGTGTCATTTAGTTTTGGGCAGTGACCCGGGCTCTATTCTTGAAAAAGTAGCTCAAATCCCAGAGGCTCAAGCACCGCAATGGGAAAAACATTCCCTAGATGAATCCATACCCATGTTGTGGGAGCGTCTAGAGCCTCTTGAACACATGCTTGTCCATGTCAAGGGAGGTTTCGAGGGTTTAATAGTCTAAAAATGTAGTGGGACGTAGGGGTCGGTTACCTGAGTGGTTGGGATGGTTCTTGGGAATCCTGTTGCTAATGTGGAAGGTCTGTATGGTGTGTTTCTATTGGTTCCACTTCCTTAAGATGACTTAGGAGGCCGAATCATATCATAGTAACTTCTCATCACATGTTTACCCCAGTTGGCCGATTACTTGAGTAGATGTGGGAGGAGGGTGTTACAAAAGAATTTTTTTACTATAAAAAGGAATGGTATGAATGCAACACTAAGGCAGTATAATCTATTTCATTAGAACAATTTTGGATATGTTGTGGGAGATTCTCTACTTGATCATTTGTAAACTCTATTGCATTTTAGATACACGTCAATAGAATTATGTGAAGGAACAATAGAACATTTCACGAATTGTTTACATGGAAGGAAGGACGCAGCCATATTATCTTACGAGCGTGAATTGAATATATATGGATTAATACATATGCATGGTATAAATAGTAGATATGTTTACTTGGAAAGGACGACAAAATAAACCTCAAATACTATCATTAGGGAAGAAGGATGCCTTTGGGGAATATATTTTTTATATGTTGGTTATCGAGCTAGCTAAAATATCCCATAAAACTTTCACCAAACGCAACAATGAAAAACTATTTTCATTTTAGTTCATATTTGTGAGAAGAAAGTTATGACATATTGTTCCATGGTAAGAATTCAATTGTCAAACGTTTCAAAACACTCATGTGCAAAAAAAAACATTCAATAGGAACTGATCATGAACCTATAATAAATATAACAACATATGAACAAACAAAACATGGATGGATGCAGATGTAAAAAAACATGAGCAGGGATATATTTAAGATATTTTCCAGGTTTAGGAGAATTTACGGTGAAAGTTGTTTTGAAATGATGTGCCAATTGATGCAGAATGAGTATGATGTTCCTTGCTTATGATATATAATTTCACAAACTTTTTGTAACACAATGATGCATAACGATTCACTTTCATTAAGCCGCATAGAAAAATATATGAACAAACATGCAATTAAGCAATTTGCTAGAAGAGTAGATTGGTAAGGATACATTATACAATTAGCAATGCCATATGAAAAAGGGAATATAATCGACAATAATTTTTTTTATGACTGGATACGGCATATCTTGAACATAACTACATGCATATGGTTCTTTGACACTCTGGCTATTATGTCTGAATTCTGTGGGTTCGAGAAAGATGAAACGATATTCCATATTATGTAATTTAAGAGTGTAGGCCATTTGCATTATGAACCTCTCAAAGAGATAGTATAACAAACAAATATTTCACACTCTATTGAAGCAGTTAACAAAAAGAAATGTATAGAAGAATCCAATAAAAAACATAGTGCCATTAATACGTATTACTTCAAAAACATGAATGTGAATGAAAATGACATATAAATGGACACAAAGATTATCAATTTAAACAAGAAATTGCAACTATCAATGCATGAAATAAAAAAACATATAAGAAAAAATGACATTTTTGAAACAAGTATTCTTAGAAAATTATGCAAACCATTACGTTCTAGCTCTAAGAACATGTAAATTGATGACGATGCTATGGAAATTAATACAAAGAATATCAATGTTAGCAAAATACCACGTTCTTTGTTGCATGAACTCAAAAAAATATATAAGAAATAATAATGTTATCGAAAAACATAGTTACCGATCAAACGAGAAAATTACCTAGTACCTATTATTTTGAGGTAGCAAAAAAATCACTCGATTTTGAAAAATGGTAATTCAGAATACACCATTTTTTTAGCATATTTTTTGCACTTTAAATTTTTTTATGTATCAAGTATGAAAATTTGTTTTTAAATGTTGGTGATTTTCATGCATATTTTGAAAAGTGTTGATGGAGCATCAACACATTTTTTTAGAGGGCTTATTTTCAACACATTAAATTTTTTTATGTACCAAGTATGAACGTTTTTTTTGTTAGTGATTTTCATCTTCATTTTGAAAACCACTAACAAAAAAAATGGTGTATTAAGTGTGGATATATATATTTTTTAAATGCGGGTAATTTTCATATTGTAATAACACATCTATATTGAAAAAAATACATGAAAAAAAAAAAAAAAAAACCTGTAAGAATAAAAAATTAACAAATAAATAAAAGAAATATAAAAAAATAATAAATAAAGAAATAAAACCAAAGAAATTAATAGTTTAAAGGAAAAAAAGCTTACAAAAAAAAAATCTAAAACCATTTCTTTTTAATGTTAAAACAATAAAAAAACAAAAAAACTCTTTTTTTTTTTAAATAATTAAGAAATAAAAATAAAAAATAAAAAAGATTTAAAAAATTAAAATTAAATTAAAAAAAATAAAATTTTAAAGGTGAAAAATTTTAAATTTAAAATTTAAATAGATAAGTAGAAAAACTTTAAAAACTTTAAATTGAACATATTGATATAAAATAAGATTAGAAGAAGAAATAATAAAAATGTAAAAAAATTAAAAAAAATCAAAATTAAAAAGAAAAATCCCGACGCACCCCACCCCACCCTTCCTCCTTACTCTCCCACCCCACAAGACCCTCCCCACCCAATCCACCCCTCCATCCCTCTCGCCCACTCCTACCCACCTCCCCCTCCCTCCCATCCACTCCACCATGCCGCCTTCCGCGCCCACTACCTGGGGCCCAACTAGCCGAGGATGGCGAGCGGTAGATTCTGGAAATCGACCTGTCACCAGCCCCAATTGCTTGGGCAGGGCTGGGAGCAGTGGGAGGGAGAGGTGGGGTGGTACGGGTTACGTGGGTGGGGAGGGGTGGATAGGGGTGGATAGGTTGGGGGGGAGGTGGAGTGAAAGATGGTGTTTGGTTGTGTTATAATCTTTCCACGATAAACCCATGGGGAAAAAATTGGACTATATATTAGGTTGGCGGACCTACCTATGGTTTTGTGCATGGATTTCACACATGGGTTTGGGCGTGATGTTTTTCTATCCATGGTATTTTGTAGATCTAGTCAAGGGAACTACGATTATGTTCTAATCCAAGGTTAATGGATTAGGGTTTGTGGATGAATATCTCTATGTATATATGTTTTTTGTTTTATTCTCTCCCTATTATTTATTTTCTGTTTTTAGAATTCGTATGCAGGTAATTTCTATACAGGGATAAAACCTACACGTGGCGTGGGCCTAGTTTTT